>JACEIK010001281.1:196601-208077 GCA_018107945.1 Datura stramonium
ATCATCATCATCATTTTTTACAAGAATAATGATATACATGTACACCAAATATGTAGAAGAAGATGCAAGAGCTCCGTCAGGCATGACAGAAATGAAAATTATCATTAACTTTTATGGTTTTCATGTTATTCTATAAACAAACACAAGTAACAATTGGAACATGTTTAGACAAACACATTGCAAGAAAACATAATTAATTTTTGGATCTAATTTGGCACAAGCAGGAATAAACCGGAAAGAGGAGAAAAACTTCCAGAATATTAACATCACTGGCAGATCTCGAGGATCTGTCGCCAAAGCAAACTTGTTTGATATTAAAAAAAATACAACATGTTGCTTTGTTTCTGTCACGCCCCGTCTTGGGGGGTATGACTGGTACCTGGTGCCCTAGAAGGACCTGGACTACTAACTGGTGGGCCGAGGCACATCTGGTGCCTGGCTAGCTCTATCTCAGGTTCGAGTTCCTGGAAACAAAGGCCTATAACGGTTGTAAACACGGCCTCCGGCCATCACGGGCCTATAGCCACACATACTGTAATAACAGGCGACTAGAACACACTCATAATCAAGAACCTATGGCAAGTGACAAGGCCACCACATGCTGTCTAGTCATCTACAGAGCTTAACAAAAGAATCTTGTAGACTCTACGTGTAGGAAAGGTCACCACTACTTTATCAAACTACGGCCAACATAACAATAGAAATGCTAACGGCTATAACAGACTGAACGGCCTCACACGACCGGCTCAGCGGCCCACGAGGAGATAATATACAATGCCTGCAAGCCTCTATGAGTAACAATAGAAATGATCGGGACGGGCGCAGGCCTACCATTACTGTACATCAAAAGGAAAAGAGCTACACCTACGAATCGAGACTCGGATGACGGGAGGCGCGACTCTCTATAGGTGGCATTTGGAATCACGGATCGCCTCCTCGTCTATTAGTACACCTGCAGGCAAGTAATGCAACCCTTCAGGCGTCGGTCTGCGGCCCAGTACGAGTATGCAAAAACAAGCGAAATAATATAGCGAAAATAAATGAATATAGATAGCATAACTAGCAAAAGGTTTGTATAGCAAGAGATAAACTAGATCTTTAAGTAGGCTGGTATGAACTGAATCATGCTTTCTATACTGATAAGGCGGAGGCGTACCTGTAGACGCGACGGCCTCTTTGTCTAGTAGCTAGTATATAGCACATATATAAATAGATATACAAGTAGCAAGCAAGAGCCAATACCCAGCCCCTATAAAGCGGATGGCACAAGCAAGCAAGCGATCCCTATATACCCCTACCGAGGTCAAAACCAGCCAAAATAAGTCACTCCACTCATCTGCTCACTCAGGCTCCTCCTACCGGCTTACAGTCCTACGACTCGGGTCCATAGCCTCTGATATAAATAATCGTGTGCGAGTCGGAGGACTCCTGCCTGACATTATGAGATGGGAATGCGGTTCCCCCGGAACTCTCAACGGGGCTATCTGAAACCGGGCTACCTGCTCCTGGAACAAGCCAATAGGGAGATAACACCTGTCTGGAGACAATAGCAGATAGGGTCTGGTTCTAAACTCTCAACATGGCAATGCAAAAACTAGGACCACTTTTTGCTTTCAGTGGAACAAATCAACGAGGGGAGATAATTGTAAAGGCGATCGGTGCTGCTATGGGGAAAGCTTCATCCCATCGCCGTCCAAGCTGGGGACGGGCATGCCTGCCTCGGGTGACGTAAACCCACCCGCTCAGTGGGCATTACGATTACCAACCCAGGGCGGCGAGGACGCTCAATAAGGGGCCCTCACGCCACAACAAGTCTCAACAAACAAATAGCACATATAAATAGCAAGCATGTATAAGCTGAAAAGAACTATACGGAAATCTGATTTCTGTTCCGATCTCTTTACATGCTATACTGATTCTTTACTAGATATACTAATTACGAAATCTTTCTTTAAGCGTTGGCTGTCTGTAGCGAGATACTATCTGTACGAATAGCTAATACGTAGCTAGTGTCTCAAATGCAGCCACAGATAGCTGATACGTAGCCATAACTCATACATCATTATCTGGTTTTACTTTACTAACTTTTATTACGAAAATCTATTTTGCCTTTCAATCTACAACATGCTTGCTAATCATACAATAGGCTATCTTGAATCACAGGTGCTAACTCGCCCTTTGGCGCATGCTTAACTAACTTTCGAATTTGAACACGATACGGTAGCACAAACTAGAATCTACTAGACTTACTCAATTCTCAACATTCAACTCCGAGAACTCAATTCTGAGGTTTACTATGATTCACAAAGCAAAGACTTACTAACTTGTGAAGAACAACTTACATACCTTAACCTCGAGTTATCAGAGAAACTGTCGGGCGAGGCACAAATTGAGTACTCAGTACGATTCTCCCAATTTGCATTCATATACACGTCAATTAGCACTAAATACAACTCTATTACGAAGGACGACGTCACTTTTGATATAATTCATAGCCTAAACTTAGGCTTATGAAAAAGAAGATTCGGCTTGCTATTTCTCGGAAGTCCGAGAAGGGAGAAGTATTACTTCACAGCTAGGAGCACATTGACACTAGTTTGGAGCAATTCTACTTACCTTAGTCAGGTAGCTCGATGATTCGTCGGCTGACTTTCGCGAAACAAAATCCGTAAGATGCTCCTGCTTTGCTAAATACCTCGGTACAGAGGTTAATTTGAGTTTGGACTTCGATTGGCAAGCTCAAACGATTATTAAATCTCCTCTTCGTCTCTTTCCTCTCTACGTTTTAAAATTATCTTAAGTTTATATCACATTAAACAGTGGGGGCTTTATATACTTGGGCTGGGACAGGCCCAACGTGTCAAGGAGCCCAGCTTGGTGGCCCCGCCTCGTGACACGGCGCCATCATCATGGAGGGGCTACCGCCGGCGTAGCCTTCCCGCGGTGGTTCGTGAGTTTTCACTGAATCACTGGACCTTTTTCTAGCACGTGTGGCTTTCAAATAGCAACTAACGTGCGGAAGTAGGCCATCCTAGATCTTCAGGAATCTTACGGGGGTGTAACGGTTTCAGAAGAGAATAAAAATTTATCGGAGAAGAAAGAGAGATACGGATGGAGAAGGAAGGTTGCAGGTCACGATAGGTTATGGTGTTTGCTAGATTGGCGAGGGGAAAAAAGAGAGAAAAAATGCGAAGGGGTTGTTCGATGGTTTCGATGGATCGGGTCGTTGGTAGTGGTTGGAGAGAGGAATGAAGGCAAGGGGTGGGGGGAAGAGAGGAGGGGGTGGTGCGGTTGTTGGAAATGAGTGAGGGCGATGGGAAGTAGAGGCTTTTCCAGAGACGGTGAGTGGTCGTAGAGGAATAAAGGAAAAGGGTATAGTGGTGCGCTGGTTTTTGAGAGGTAGAGGCGGAGGGGGAGGAGGCAGTCTTTTCTAGGTCTAAGCTACATTGCACTTGTCACGGGAAAAAAATGGGAAAGAGGGAGAAGAAGAGAAAAAGGTGAAGTGAGGTTGGTCTTATTTGAGATAAAAAAATGAGAATATTTTTTAGGGTGCAGGGGGTATGGGATATTAAAAGGAAATAAATGTAGGGTTGAATATCCAGCAGATTGGATTAAATGAAACGAACGGCTTGGACTAGATCTTAGGTTTTAAGGTCGGGTGCTGGTTGTAGCGGGTCATGGATTGGGTTATTAGGTAGATAAATTAAAATTGAATTGAATTTAAAAAGTGGCAAGATTTGGTAAAGAATAGGATAAAATTGGTAGGAATTAATTAAAAGATATTTTAAATAAAATGTGAAAAATCAAGATTGGCTACTTCATAATTAATAACATACTATATTTATAAGTAACTCAATAAATAGGAAATGTAATAAATTAATTTATCAAAAAAATTATATAAACTTTATTATTAACATAAATAATTTATAAATTTAAATAAAATTGGTAATATTATTAAGTAAATAATTTATAAAATTTAGTAAATTTATGTAAATATTATTATGTAAATAGTTTATAAAAATTAAATTTCATAATATATTTTAAAATAAAAGCATGTTTTATTAAAGGTACATATAATATTAACACAAAATATATTATATATGACATAATTACGTAATATCAGAAAATTAATAAAATAAATGTAAAATTAAATAATTTGAAATAATTATGCAAAAGCATGTTTTATTAAAGGTACGTATATTAACACAAAATATATTATATATGACATAATTACGTAATATCAGAAAATTAATAAAATAAATGTAAAATTAAATAATTTGAAATAATTATGCAAGAGTTGTGATAATTAATTATTTAAAAATTATGAATGCAAGCTGACAATTGCGCAAAAAGATAACTGAAAATATACATGTATAAGCATCATATGCTGGGTGTAGGGAGGTCAAAATTGGGTGTCAATTGTGTGTTTATAAAGATATGATGCACCTTTTACTTTGTTTTCAGGAAAATTATATATTGGAGTTGAAATGTGCAAAAGAAGAGAAAAGAGTGTTGAAAATGGTGAAATTGCATATCTTAGTACGAGTCGTATCTTGGAAGCACGAGTCGTACATAGCATTCATGATAAAATTCAGAGGAACTATATAAGTCACTGGCCATGTACGACTCTTGGTACGAGCCGTACCATAGCAGTCTTGGAAAATTATAGAAATATTGCACTTATCTGAGCTCATGGTACAAATGGAAGATACGAGTCGTGATGACCACATACGACTCACACCAAAGAGCCATCGAGAACTTCAGAGAAAATGTGACTGGAAGATCCTAGAGCACGAGGCATTCATGAATCGTGATATCAAGGTATGAGTTGTACCACAACACTCGTGGAAATATTTAGATGATGCGGACTTCACAGGATCAAACCACGACATGCATTTTACAACTCGTAAGAGCATTGTACGAGTTGTACCAACTTCCAAGACTTAATCAAATTCAAGACTGCTGAGCATTGTACGAGAGGAAGCTACGACTCGTAGGTTCATGGTACGAGTCGTAGGATCAGGCAGCAGCAATTAAATTAGTTTCCCTGTTAATTTAGGAAAAAGTTCTAATTATTTGTATAAATACTTTTCTAAGTTATTTTTAGAAAGTTAAATCCTACTTCAACTGGGAAAAGGAGTTACAAATCCCAATTTCACTCCATGAAGGAACAAGGAAGGCTTACTCTACTATTATAAATACCCTTTATTTCTATACAATAGAGTAGAAAATTAAAGAGAGAATAGAACACAGAAACGAAGTAGTAGACGTGTGAAGAATATTATTTATGAATTTTTATCAAGTTCCGGATAGCAATGCTTAGGATCAAACTCTTGATTTCATCCATTATTCTTGAGATTGTTCTTTGATATTCAGATATGGTTTTCTTCTAATTATAGATGTAAGTATTTAATTATGTGTTTGTCTATGAATGCAAATTATAATCTTACAATCATGAGAGGCTAAAAACCTCCACAACTAGGGGTTGTGGGAACCATGGTGGATTAACGAAATAGGGTTACACAAAAGTGATTAAAAATCAAAGCTAAATGCTTGTATTATATTCTCTTCATCTTTAAACTTTTTTTAACGGTGTACAACATTAGGACTTTCCCAAATTCTTTACTTTCTTGAACCTAGAGAAGTAGAGATTAGGAAAAGAGAATTACAATAAAGCTTTGGTCTTTATGATCATTGTATTAACTTGAGCTATGGTCGCAGGATAGTTAAATTTGAAACATATTGATAATTCTTAGTTTGAAATCACTCATGAGACCTGACCTGGTGATTGAGTATAGTCATCCAATAGGGACGAACCAGTTGTCTGGATGAACCCTAGTTATCAGTTCTACAAGTAAGCATTGCAATTGTTCACGTGTGTATACCTGAAGTAGTTATGAACCGATGGGGAACACTTACCCTAGTTGTTTGCAAATATTAATTTAAATCACAATTATAATCTTTGCTTTAATATTGTTTTCTTTGAAACCCCCCAATTTGGAGATAACTCACCAATAAGTTCAATTACCGGCATTAGTCTACATCTTACCCTATTCCCTGTGGGTTTGACCCCAACCTCTTAATTGGGTTCTTTATTGACAATGTCCGTTTCATACTTTTCCAGGAAGTGTGAGTTTGAGTGTTATCACAGGGTTAAGAAATTGACCCATATATTGGTTCAACCAATCTTGATCTACCCAATTTTATCTCAAACAACCAAATAGTAACTTCTATTGGGTTGACAATTAAGTATTTATGCAAATACAAGGTCTTAGAAAATACTACTTGGTTCATCGAAATCGATAAGTAATACTTTACCTCTGCTCCTGTCGGGGATTCTCTAGAATTTTTCTACAAATATTTGATTGCAAATTTATTCTTGCAAAAATCTTCTTAATGGGGATACTGAAACATCCTTTTTGTGCCAATCTTCCATACGTGTTTAGGGATAAGATATTTTAGAAAATAATAATCTGAATCTGGTCACTATCTCATTTAATAAAATAATAGTTCAATAACTATCTGATGAGAGGGGTGAAAATTTAGAAAATTATAATTGGGGAAGGAGTAAAATTCCTTGTCAATTACAAGGTACTTAATTGATCTTAGGTTATAAAAAGAAAGGACATTAGAATTACAAAGTTTGAGGAAACAAAACCTTTAACACTGAAATATTACAATCTTGATTCTCAAATGATAAACACAAGTTTCCTAGTACTCACCATAGATAGTAGCTAGAACAAAAGCTATGGTTTCTTGAATCAATATCAAGATTATATCTCTAAATGCATGTCCTTAAAATTCTAAATTATTTCTATTTAAAACTAGAAAAAAGACTATCTGCTCGTAAACCAAGCAATAAACCAGTTTGATGTCTCAAGAACATAAAGGGAAAAAACAATTATATAACAAAATCAAGCAAGCATTGTCCTAACAGAGTTGACTCTTTAAAGCAACAACCGGCATTCTCCCAGGCCTTTCTTTTGTCCTCTGCCTCTTTCGCCCATCCACATTAACAACTCCAGACTTCTCCCAAAATGAGCTCTTGTCCCAGATTCTTTGATCCTCTACACTTCTCAAGTACCTTTCATCATCAACTTCCGCAATATCAGCAGGATTTTGGTTGAAAAGGCAAGGAGGATCCTTTTCAGGAATGTTTCTGAAAGAAAATAGAGATACAGGGCCCTTCATGTACAATGATTTGGAAACATTATCCTCCTGCAATGGAACAACTTTTGAACTTAATGCACCACCAATGAATCCTCTCAACTCTTCCTTACAAGTGGTGTGCAAGAGGCCACTTGAAGACACAACCTGCTGCAGTTTTATTTTCTTCTCTTGTCCGAGAGATACTTGATCTACAAAATCAACAATTTTTTAGAATATCATTCATTTGTGTGAATAATAAATGCACCAATCACCATAGGGATTTGTGGAGAATTCAAACTTACCATTAAAGTAAGGAATGGGTTGTCCGGAGCTTTGAACTACAGCGAAACAACTCATATGAACACCAGAGGACTCTTTCATCAATTGATGATGCGACAAAAATGACTCATTGAAGATACTTTGTTTTCCATCCATGTAAATCGATGGATGGTTGTTACAGGGAGTTAAAGGTCTCTCTTGAAGTTTGAGTGACTGTATTTCTGGCATGCCCTCACTAAAATAAGGATTTAAAGACTCTATACCTTTGCTAATGTGCTCTTTTCCTGTTGCTTTCTTTGAAGTTCGAGACCACTCGTTCCAACATTTTAAATCCATAGTACTACTCTTTATGTCACTAATAGTCCTCCGTTTTTGAAGTGAGCCAGGGCTTTGTCCAATAACTAACTTGTGATTTTCCTGATTGACATAGTTCTGTGGATTATCATGTCCAAACAATATTATCTATGCAGCAGGAAAACATACAAGGTTTGATCCTTCGCCATGATGCAACCCCCGTCCAGTGGGGACAGAAGCAGAAACTTTCACCCCATTTGATGGTTTTTGCTGACTTTTTGTATTAGTGTCGAATAGTCTGAACTGCTTCTCTTTTGCCTGAATCATCTCAGCACTATTTACTTTAACATTAGATAAATGGGGGGTATTACATCTGAGTGCTCCAACATTAATTGCATAAACTGGATGGAAGCTAGTTGATCCAGGATTTAACCATGCATGTACTATATTTTCATTTGTTCCAATCCTCGAATTACTTTGGATCTGGGGATGAATCCTTTCATGTTGATTCCTAATTCCTGATCAACATCTCGACAATACCCATTGGTTGTACATAATCTGATGGTGCCTTTTCCATAACATTCTTAGGCCATTGATTTTTCTGCGGTTTAGTTACATACGAATGACCTTGAACTTCATTAAGGTTTATGTTGTTGCTAGGGTGAGGTGTTTCCTGCAAGTAAATCCCAGTGAATTGACAAGACAGAATTTGAGCTAATAAGTTGCGTCGAATTAATTTAGAACTTGAAAACATAAATTTTGAATCATAAGTGAGATATTCTTCATTGAATTGCACTTCAGCCAGTAATATCTATTAAAAACAATTGAGAAGCAGCAAATATATAAAATACAAGACAAATATACTCATACTAAGAAAATGCATACCTACACCAATTATACACCATGATAATGCCTCTTAGAGTTCAGACTTGCAATTCAACATGTAGTCCCTTCACCATCACTATTTTAGCATTACAAGAACAAAGTTGAGGGAAAGCTTACCTTTCTCACGTTATAGAAACTGTGGATATTAGCCAATAAGTTTTACGTAATAACAATGTAAAAACTTATCATGTTTTTGATTATAAGTTCAAGGCAATGTCCTATTTATTAGAAGGAAAGAACTACACTAAGAACTATGAGAGCTATCAGCTTTAACTTTTAACCCGAGTACACCAAATAAAAGCAATATCTCTGAGATGAATTTTAAGCAATTTGCTAATGGTAACTAATCTTTTAACTACAATAGTAAAAGATATAGAAAGGTGTGAAGAGGCTGGGGGTAGGAAACAAATTATCCAGAAAAAGTGAAAATTCTTAGAAATAATACCGATAAAGGAAAATCCTTTACCATTGGATTTTGAATTTGAAGATTTTCCTGATGAAGCAGATTTAGAGAGCTCTCAATCTCTTGTGATTGGTTAAGGTCAATCATTGCTTTCCTCAAATGTTGACCTAATTCAGAAAAAATTGGTTGTCTTAACTGAGAGTGCACTCCTTTTTGTAAATATTGGCTTGTTTCAAGCACATTTGGTTGTATTACAAGAGGGTCCATTCCTTTCCTCGAATATTGACCTGTTTCAGCCACATTTACAAGAGGATCCATTCCTTTCTTCAAAGATTGATTTGTTTGAGCCACAGTTGGTTGTCTTACAAGAAAGTTCACTCTTTTCCTCAAATATTGATCTGTTTCAGTCTAATTTGACTGTCTTACTATAGAGTTCACTCCTTTCCCAGATTGACCTAGTTCAAACATATTTGACCTAACAGTATTGTCCTTCTGGAGAGTCAATGGACAATTTATTGTGCTCTTGCTTTGAACTGTGTCATTTTCAACATGTTTCTGAGCATCCTTGAAGTTGTTTAAAGACCGGTCTAACTTCTTTTTAAAAGATAACTCCTCTAGCTGAGATGTCATCACCATTCCCATACTAATTGACATTTGTATAATATCTTTCCCATTTGATAAACTTTCTCTTTGCAAATTCTTGTCTGGAGACACATTTATATGAGAAAATGCATGTTCAACTTCGAGCAACTTATTACTATTCCAATTTAAACCAGAGTCCCTTTCTTTTCCATGGAATGATTTACTATATTTCCTCAAATGATGTTCAATTTTTTCAGTACTTGTGGAATTATGTGATGATTGTAAAAGAATATTAGCACCGTGTCTGTTAGTGCCAAGACCATTGTTTCTCCCTTCCAAGGGCATTTGAATAGAATATCCACCAACTACCTGATCTTGCTTATGTTTTTTTATACTTACTCCAGATTCCTTACCATTTATGTGCTTCATCTTCACACTTTTGCTACCACTCTGAAGACGTTGTTCTCTATCAGATCCATTCTCTCTTTGATGTGAATCAGTAACTTCAATTTCCATAGATCTCCTCTCATTATTTTTATTTTGATTAAACGCCTTTAATATTTTAGCCATCTTACCGTCTAAGTTCATCCCTGACCTGCAACAATCTTCTTGAGTTGTATTCCTCTTCTTCTGAGAAATCTTCATACCCCTTCCTATATCCTCAAGCAAGGATGCCTTATCCTTAGGTGTAACAAATGTATTTGACTTAGAAGGCATCATGGGCATATTACTGCCACAACTCCTCTCCAAATTGTCTTTTCCACTCAACAAGTCAGCCATCAAACGCACTTTTGGAGTTTTTCGGCGTCGCGGTAGATCATTTGCAATATCCTCATGCAAATCGCACAGACTATTTTCTGCCAAATTTGCATCACTTCTCTTAGATGTTCCAGTGCCCTTTCTCGATCCAACAGAAGGTAATCCACCTAAATTCGTATTGTTCATATTAAGTACCTTCTCTTTGCTACCGAGTACTTCAATTTGATATGAAGCGATTCTCTGCCCATCATTTAAGGGAATTGGCTCAGTATTTGGACTGATGTTCAACAAATTAGCAGCTTTTTTCAAAAGCAAAAGCACCATTTTCAATTCTACAAGTACAAAATCTAAAGATGGTATTGACAAATGCCCTAAGAATGCTCTTAATTAAATAACCTGGGCTATTTGTTTCTATTTCTCGAGTTGAGAATTGCTTTGATACTATCACCTTCGTAGCTGGACTTCCAATCTCCTCAATTCTAACACCTTGTGATCTAGTTCCATCACCTAAAGAGTTAACTAGGAACAAAAGAAAAGAAAAAACGTACTTCAAGTTGAGAACAATTGAACAAATAACACTATGTATATATCATACCAATAGAAATATTGAAGAATATATATATATATATATACCAGCTTTGACAGTCTTATTTTCAACCACGTTGCATATCGGTTTGTTGCGTTTCCATGACGAGATGACCTCATTATCACTAGTATCTGTGGCATCATTCATGATCTCTTTACTTTTGTCACCTTTCCGCAAATCTGACAATGCATATGCCACATCAGTAGTAGAGCTTATGTGTATAGGCGCATCACCAATTCCGTCTCCTGCACTTTCATGATCAGCTCCAATCTCCTGGAGGCACTTATCACAATGCCACCACTTAAATATTAGAACATCTAGAGGAGGAAGTTGCTCCTCAAGGTTACTGCTTGATCCAAAAGGTGAACAAATTTTCATGTCCTTGTTTCTCATCTCAGCAACATATCCACTATGTCACAAAGAAAATGACCAGCAAATATATTTCGGAATCTTAAAAGCTATGGAGGAAATAGGATTTGGCTAGCTACTCGACAATACTTTCTCTCTCTCTCTCTCTATCTATCTATATTTATATATAT
>JACEIK010001281.1:214345-226167 GCA_018107945.1 Datura stramonium
ATGAAAAATATCAAACTACGATGAAAATTGTTATTGGTTAACAATTAATTGCACATGCGTGTAGTGATCATAATACAGAGATTATTCATGCAATAAATAACTTCAGGGGCTGTGTGGTGTAACACCCCAAAACTTTCCTAGACCAAATTTAGACTTTGCATGAAAAATCAAAAAGCACCAGAAATTTTTTGTCATAGAACGATTCAGACAACGAGTCGTTGTCACCTGTAAAGAAATGTTGCTGAGTCATTGTCAGTCCCGCAGATTTCCTTTCGGGGACCAACGGGGCATAGGATGACCTGTTGGAAGGAGTAACGAGTCTTCCTGTGGATCGTTGTATCCCAAGTCCAGAAAGCTTTTAGACCTTCCCCTGATTCAACGAGTGGGACTTACGATTCGTGGTTCATACCAACGAGTCGTTGTAGCCACTCGTTGCCTGAACCAGCAACCCTTCAGGTCAAGGCGGTGGTGATCACGAGTAGACAGAATGATTCGTTGGTTCTACCAATGAGTCGTTGTGTCGTCCGTTAGCAGAAGGACAAAGTTTTTTCCTATCAGTGACCACGAGAGGAACTAACGACCCGTTGGTCCATCCAACAAGTAATGTTTCCCTTTTGTGGCCCAATTCCAGTGAGCATAGGTCTCAAGCCCAAGACCAACAACTGGTCCCAAAGAGCCGTGGTGTCAACCAAAGACTTGTTGTGTGACCCGTTGATTCCAGTCGGGCAGTTTTTCAGATTTTTTTGGGGACTTTTTTGTAACTTTTTACCCTTTTAATCCCAAAACTATGTCGTTTTGGGTTATTTTCAGAGGGATTTAGGGAGTTAGTCGATAATTTTCTCTCATTCCTCCCACTCTCTCAAAGTTAGAACGTAGAAAACTCAGTCAGGAAGCACAGAGCAGGATCAAGGGTTTCAATTTTCTTCTTATATTTCTCAAGATTTTTTCTCAGTGATTTCTACACTAGGTATGTGGGACTTCAATAAAGGAATTGTTCTTCCCCTGTACCCCAAAACCCTTCTAAAAATTTTATTAGTTTCGTGCCTTCTGAAAATTTATAGGGTTATGCTCAGTCAAATTATGGGTTTTCTTCTAGATCATGTTCTACTGCATTCTTGAAAGCTTTTATCTATTATTGCATATATGGATATCATTCTCTATGAAACGTGTGCTTAGCCCTAACCCTTAATTACAGTTGAAGGAGTCTTGCATGATTTTCTAAATGAAATTATTATTGATTCCTATAGCGCTTATAACCTTAGTGATATTATAACTATGTGAGCAAGTTAGCTCGTTGCTAGATTCAGTCTTAATCAGTACCTAGCATCCTCAGAGACTCACAGTAATGTCAACTGATCAATTTGACTATAGTCAATTTACTTGAGGTGTCAGTAATTCCTCCCAGTCTTAGTTTCCAGTTATCAGTTATCAGTTTGTTCTTTATACAGTTACGATGCTCCCAGATAAGTAGTTCTAACCAGTCTTAGAACCATCAGTATCAGTTATCAGCTAGTTTTTTAGACAGTTACGACGCTTCCAGATAAGCAGCTCTAACTACTCTTAGAATACTAGTTTTCAGTTATCCGATCCTACAGACTCTCAAGTTACTTCCAGATAAGTATTTCTGACTTAGTCCAGGACCCCGGCTTCGAGCTATCAGCTTAGTTGTCATGTTAGGACTATCCATTGGGAGTAGTACTTAGCACTGGGCGAACTTGGGGCTCCAGAGCACCTAGGTTCCCAGAACTACGTTGCTACCGTAGGATATTAGCCCAACAGGCCCCAGACTTGTGATCACCCAGCTCAGCCACTATACCTTGGCAAGGTAAAGTGTGCTTTTCCGATGGGATATATACATTGGACTCCACGTTTAACTCACATGGTTATATGTCAGTTATAAACTCTTCCACTTATTAGTATAATTACAGTTCAGTTCAGTTTAGTTTAGCTCATTTCAGTCACTCAGCTCCAAGACATATTTATAACCGTCAGTCAGGGTCATTATTAACCATATCAGTTATAGCTCAACTTTTATCAGTATTTAGTATCAGTTGGTCATTTCGTGTTATTTCAGTTCATTTGCACATTTTCCCTGCTTATTGTATATCTCACTTACTCAGTACATTCAAAGTACTGACGCATACTTTCTATGTTGTATCGTATTATGATACAGGTGCAGGTTCTCAGTCTCAGCATCGTCAGTAGTTTCATCCGACGATTTCAACAGCAGCATTATTTGGGTGAATCCTCATCTTTTGAGGACGATATTTTCTTTTCAGTTAGTTTTATTTAGATATATTTTAGAGTTAGCTGGGGGCTTATCCCAGCAACTCATCAGTTAGTAGTTGGCCTTCAGACACAGTTGTTCAGTATTCTTTTCAGATATGTTTGCTCTTTTCATATCAGTATTTCTCGGATAGTTATTTTTTTAGACATCTTCCGCTTATGTTTACTTAGTTTACCAGTGCAATATTAGACCATGGGTTAGCTTGGGTTCACTTATGGAACCAAGTACCGTGTCTCATCCAGGGTGTAGACTCGGTCGTGACAAACTTGATATTAGAGAACTAGGTTTAGAGTATCCTAGGATGTTTGAAAGCTGCGTCAAGTAGAGTGCTTTTCATGGGTGTGAAGAGCGCCACACTTATGACGGAGAGGCTACAAGACGTTATTAGGAAAACTCCCTTTTTTCATACTCATTTTCGTGCGTTGAAGTTGAATTCCAAAAATGTCCTCCTAACTCGTGCTCTATTCATTTCAGTGGGAATATGCCTCCAAAACGAGGAAACAGAAGGAGGGCTGGAATGCCAACCGACCTACCCCACCAGTTCCAGCAGCCCCTCAGGACGACCAAGTGTCCTTAGCAGAATTTCGAGTGGCAATCCAGCTGCTGGCTCAAACTATGACCAACTAAGTGAACCAACAGGTTGTTCCAGTGAACGTAAACAAGTCTGCAACAGCTGTTAGGGTTCGGGACTTCACCCAAATAAACCCTCCAGCTTTTCATGAATCAAAGGTGGGAGAGGACTCACAAAAGTTTGTGGATGTGGTGAGGAAGATCACTTAGATTATGGGTATTAGTTTCGTGGAGAGTGTTGATATGGCTGCCTACCAGTTGAAAGAGGGTGGCTCAGATTTGGTACAACCAATGGAAGGAAGGGAGGCCAACAGAAGCAGGGTCAATAGAGTGGGATGAGTTCATGTATGCATTTCTAGACAGATTCTTTCCTTAGGAATTGATCCAAGATCGCTGAATTCATGAACAGAACCGTGGAGGAGTATGCGTAGGAGTTCACTCGGTTGTCAAGGTATGCTTAAGAGATAGTGGACGAGTCGTTGTATCGGTCGTTAGCAGAGGGACCAAGTTTTTCTTGTCAGTGACCATGAGAGGAACCAACAACCCGTTGGTTCATCCAAGGAGTCATGGTTCCCTTTCGTGGCCCATTTCCAGTGAGCATAGGTCTCAGGCCTAGGACCAATGGCTGGTCCCAATGAGTCATGGTAAGAACCATTCAAGCGAATGCCGCATGGGCAAAGACGGTTGCTTTGGATGTGGACAGTTAGGTCACAGGTTAAAGAAGTGTCCATCAGCAGGATGGGGGAAAACTTAGTCTACCACTTCAGCAGCCCCAGCAGGCCATCTAGCTCAGTAGGGTAATACTTCAGGTATGAATGGCGGTCAGTGCCAAAATCATTTTTATACTTTGTCCTCTCATCAGGATTAGGAGAGCTCACCTGACGTGGTCACGGGTATGTTATGTATTTTACATCTAGATGTGTATGCCCTACTAGATCCAGGAGCCACACTATCATTCGTGACTCCTTATGTAGCTATTCAGTTTGAAATTAGTCCTGAAGTCCTCTTGGAGTCATTCTCAGTCTCTACCCCAGTTGATGAGTCAGTTAGAGCCAACCGGGTATATAGAAACTGCCCAGTCTCAGTGTTGAGTAAAATAATTCCAGTTTATCTAGTAGAGCTAGACATGGTCAATTTCGACCTCATTCTTGGCATGAATTGGTTACATTCTAGTTATGCATTAGTTGAATGCAGAACTAGAGTCGTTAGGTTTTAGTTTCCCAATGAGCCAGTCTTAGAATGGATGGGTAATGTTTCAGCGTATAAGGGTCGGTTTATTTTCTATATTAAGGCAAGGAAACTCATTTTGAAAAGGTGTATCTATCACCTAGTTTGGGTAAAAGATTCTAGCTCCGAGACCCCAACAATTCAGTCAATTCTAGTTGCTAGTAAATTCCCTGACATATTTCCCAAAGATCTTCCCGAAGTCCCTCTCGAGCGGGAAATAGACTTCGGCATAGACCTTCTTCTAGACACTTAGTCTATCTAGATCCCTTCTTACAAAATGGCTCCAACTGAGCTTAAGGAGTTGAAGGAATAACTAAAACTCTTTCTAGATAAGGGTTTCACTAGGTCGAGCATCTCTCCATGGGGTGCTCCAGTGTTGTTCATGCAAAAGAAAGATGGTACTCTCAGAATCTGTATCAAATACCATCAACTGAACAAAGTTACAATTAAGAAAAGGTATTCCTTATACAGGATTGATGATTTGTTCGATCTGTTTCAGGGAGCCAGTTGTTTTTTCAAGGTAGATCTCAGGTCGGAATATCATATGCTTAGAGTTAGGGAGTGTGACATACTGAAAATAGCCTTTAGAACTTGGTATGGCCACTATAAATTTGTGGTTATGACCTTTGGACTAACTAATACCCCGGAAGCTTTCATGGACCTGATGATAAGGTATTCAAATTGTATCTGGACATATTCGTCATTGTGTTCATAAACAATATTTTAGTATACTCCAGAAATGAGGAGGAGCATGCTAACCAACTGAGGATAGTGTTGCAGACTCTCAGATACTGCCAACTGTATGCTAAATTTAGCAAATGTGAATTTTGGCTGAATTTTGTGGCCTTCCTCGGCCATGTGGTCTCAGGAGAGGGTATTCAAGTAGATCCTCAAAAGATAGCGGTGGTGAAAGACTAGCCAAGACCTACCTCCTCAACAGATATCAGAAGTTTCTTGGGTCTATCCGGTTATTACCGATGGTTTGTTGAGGTATTTTCCTCTATTCAACTCCTCTAACTAAGCTAACTCAGAAAAAGGTGAAGTTTCAGTGGTCAGATGTATGTGAGAAGAGTTTCCAAGAGCTGAAGACTCGACTCACTACAGCTCCAATTTTGACCTTACCAGAAGGAACAGATGGGTCAGTAGTCTATTGTGATGCTTCTAAAGTTGGACTCAGTTGCATTCTGATGTACAGGAGTAAGTTGATAGCTTATGCCTCCAGATAATTCAAGGTTCATGAGAAGAATTATCCGACTTATAATATGGAACTAGCAGCAGTGGTGTTTGCTTGGAAAATATAGAGGCATTACCTTTACGGAGTTCATGTGAATGTTTTCACCGACCACAAAAGCCTTCAGTACGTGTTCAATCAGAAAGATTTGAACCTTCATCAGAGAAGGTGGTTGGAGTTATTGAAGGATTATGACATGAGTGTGTTGTACCACCAGGACAAGGCAAATGTGGTGGTGGATTCCTTAAGCAGGATATCCATAGGGAGCGTTGCTCATGTTGAAGAGGGTAGAGAAGAGCTAGCAAAGGATATTCACAGGTTAGCTCGGTTAGGAGTGCAGTTGGTAGATTCAGCTGAGGGAGTAGTAGTACTGTAGAGTGGATTAGAATCCTCGTTAGTTGTTGAGGTTAAGTCAAAGCAGGATGAAGATCCCATACTGCATAAGCTGAAAGAAGCAGTTCGAAGAAAGGAAGTGGAGGTTTTCTCCATAAGGAGAGATGGTGTGGTTCATTATCAGGGCAGACTATGTGTTCCGGACGTTGATGAATTGAGACAACGGATACTGATAGAAGTACACAGCTCCAGATATTCTATCCACCCAGGTGCCACTAAGATGTACCGTGACTTACAGGAAATCTACTAGTGGAACGACATGAAGAGGAATATCGCAGAATGTGTGGCTAAGTGCCCGAACTCAATCAAATTATGGATTTTCGTCTAGATCATGTTCTATTGCATTCTTAAAAGCTTTATCTATTATTACATATGTGGATATCATTCTCTATGAAACATGTGCTTAGACCTAGCCCTTAATTACAGTTGAAGGAGTCTTGCATGATTTTGTAGACGAAATTGTTGTTGATTCCTATAGCGCTTACAGCCTTAGTGATATTATAACTATGTGATAACTATCTTTAATTAACACTAAAACCTATACACCTCATCCCTCTGTATACTCCATCATTGGAGATGACAACAAAGGTATAAGCTGAAGAAGACTTTGATAACTTTTGAAATTAAATTTTAGAGCTTGTTTTTATCGATAACTGTTGCAAAATTAATTATTGATACAAGATTAAGTGTTAATATATTTTGCTAGATATTTCAATCTGGAATGAAAAAGAAATATTAAAAAATAATAATTATATATAATTAGTTGCGTATGCCATTTAATTATAAGATGACACGTGCATATTTGAACCAAAGTTTTCTTTCACCTTACCATGGTGAACAATTGTTAAAAATAAGAATATATTTATTAATCTTACTAACAACATAAGAAAATAAAATCCGGATAATATAATGGAGGATCAAACTGACTATTAAATGAAAGTAAAGAGGATAAAATTGACCCGTTTCCTAGATTGTTATCAAATATCTAATCATCATGAGTAAATCAATTATAAGAAAAATGATCAAATTTGACCTTAAACTTTGTAAAATAGTTCAGATTTGCCCTTACTAAATAGTTGGAGTCAGATTTAACATTGTCGTTATCAAGATGGATGAAAATTTTTCCTTATTGACTAAGGGCATACACCTTCTAATTTTCCAACACATTGCCCTTTTTTACGAGGGAGGATTAATTTTCTCTTGAACTATGTGAAATTATCTAAATTTTTCTTGAACTTCAAAAAATATAGTCAATATTTCAAAAGCACCATTGTTTTCTTCAACACTCAGAACCTCCAACAACTAGATCTCTATTCTCCCAACTCAAATTAATTGGTCAAATATTTCCTTGAACTTTGTAAGAGATTTCATATTTGCCTTCCTTTAATGTAGTTGGGGTCAGATTTACTCTAGTCATTATCAAAATTAGCTAGATTTGTCCTTATTGACTAATGATAAAATCTTTCAAGTTTCAACATTTGGGCATTATTTACAAAGAATAATAAAAAATTTCCTTGAAATATGCAAAATGATCTAGATTTTCTCCTAAACTTTAAAGAACACAATCAATATTCTGGAGGCACCAATACACCATTTTCTTCAACACTCTGAACCTCCAACAACTAAATCCTTATCTTTCAAACTCAAATTAACTACTCATAATGGTCAAATCCGTCCTTGAACTTTGTTAGATATTTCAGATTTTCCTCCCTTTATAGTTGGAGCTAGATCTACCCTTGTCATTTTTCAAGTTGCCACACGTGGGCCTTTTTACAAAGAGAGGGTTAAATCTTCTCTTTAACTTGCGAAATGGTCTAGTTGCCCCTAAACTCTGAAGAACAAGGTCACCACTATTCCAAAGACACTACCATGTTTTCCACACGCAAAACTTCCAAAAAACCTAATCTTTATCCTATAAACTCAAATGAACCAAGTTGGTTCCCATCTCCATCTAAATTTCATCAATACAACTTATTATCAATCCTTCTCATATCACTAATATAGCAGTGTCAGATCTAATTCTACATGGACCTCCTAATATTAAAACAAACTTAAGTAGTATTATGGCGATCAAGGTGGGGTTATAAAAGTTAAACGTCGGGGGTCAAATAGTGACTAAGAAAAGTGATAAAGATGAGGGTATGAGAGGATTGATAGAATTGGGTGATTTTTTCGTGAAACTTTTGTATGTTCTTTTTTTGTGTGTGTCATTAGAGTGAGAAGTGATAGTAGAATAATTAATTATGGTATTCTTTTGTCAGAGCAGAGAGAATCAACTGTTATGATAGTGATCGTTTAGAGCGATAAACATGGTGGTTGATTAAAATGATGGTTGGATTCATACTATTCTACAAAGTTCAGAGATAAATGAAAATCATTATATATAGTTCAATGACTAATTTGACTCTTTTCCCTTATAGAAAAAAGTTTAAGTATCAAAAATCTTATATTTTTTAGTCAATAAGGACAAATCTAGTTAACTTTGACAATATGAAAAGAATAGATTTGGTCCCAATTATTGATGGAGAAAACTTTCAAATCATTTTTGTTATACCCCATGAATTTCTAGTATTTAGTCAGCCTATTCGTGCGTTAGTCAAGAGTTTTAGAGTTCCGTGCGTACGAAAAAAGGACTAGGAAAAGGACGAATGAGCACGGAATCGGGAAAGCGGGGGAGAAGGCCGGAGCAGGTTGCAACAGGGGAAGCGTGCCACGGACCCCCTCCCTCCGCGTTGGGCGCCATGGCACACCCGTAAATTAGCGCGACAGGGTCCGTGACACGGACCCCCTGTCCACCTCCCAAGTCTTATATATATTCAAGTGAATCATTTGTTTATTACATTTTAATAGACCTTCGTCCCGAAAGCAAGGAACACGCCATTTTCAAGGTAATTTCTTCCGATTACACTGCCCAAATTCAAATTAACTTCAGGTATTGAGTTGTAAGCCTGCAGGGAGCATTATTATGGAGTTAGTTTCTCAAATTTCGCCCGGTAAATCATATCCCTGCCGAGTAGAAGTTGTCAGAATTGCTCCAAACTAATTTCTATACGATAACAGGATTCAAGTATTTCTCCCTTCTGATCTCTCGAGAAATTATACATTTTAGACCGTGTTTCATTAAGTTGAAATATAGTTAATATTAATATTAAAAGTTATCATTTTTGCCAAATTTAGTACTGAAACTAGTCTCATTTCTCTCATTAATACGATTACAGTTGGAAAGCGCTATTGAATACAATCTGAAAGTCGCTAGTTAATCAGAAATTGGCAATCCAGGTATGTTAAGGAAAATTTGTTCGGCAAGTTAGTTTCTTCGGTATTATAATTTAGTTTGAATCCCAGTAAGAAAGCAAGAAGAATATCTATTATGATTAGCGGTTGTTATTAGATGAGGCCAGTACCCTATGTGTAGTTTGGGATTGACTTTGTCCTGTATAGCCCTCCATAACCAACCCCAGGGTTAATAGTTGTGTCGACGCCCGCCAGGGGCGAGATGACGTTGCTCCAAGGAGCGGTATATCATCCTCAAGGGACGAAAACGGGGTCCAAGGTCCTCATACAGTCCATTCCATGGCTGGACTATTATATGTCGTATCGGCACCACACCCCCTGTCGAGCCTGGTTCCCTGGGTGCAGATATCAGATATCAGGAGTCCAGCGGACTCAGACACAACTATAGTTCAGGTGCCAAGCGGGCTCAGTTGCAGACCTAGGGTACTAGTAGAATGGCTATAGTTATTAGATGACTTAGTATGATCTNATAGTTATTAGATGACTTAGTATGATCTTGTTAGGGGTATATAGATTGAAATGTACCCGCCAGGACTTACGGGGGCCCCAGGTGGGTTATTTTGTGTTGGTTTTACCTTCCGACTTATGGGGTCCAGGTAAGGTTCTTATTTGCATTAGTTACCAATAGATTAGGCAGTAGGAAGTTCAGTTATTTAGGTAGTATTTCTATCCCTTCTTTTCAGCTACTTTCAGTTTCATTTCAGTTTATTTAGTTACTTATGATTACTGTCTTACATATTCGGTACATATTGTACTGACGCCCTTCTTGGGGAGCTGCACTACTTGCCTGCAGGTGGCGATAGATGCGGACCAGGATCTTTCTAGCTTCCCGCGTGATCTAGCAGGGCAGTCATCTCCTTTCCTCTGGAGCTAATAGATAAAAGGTTTACTCTCTTTTGGTTGTACAGTTTATGGGTAGGTCGGGGCCCTGTCTCGACCATTATATTACTCCTAGAGGCTTGCAGATTATTTCAGATTTCCTGTGGTTAGTTGTTGTTGGTCGTGTGGGGCCCATATATGTTTATTTTGCGTGTTGGCGGTGTGGGGCCTTGTTTAGCTGTTAGTTAGCAGCCTTGACGGCCATAGCGTAGTTTAGCATCAAATTTACTTTACAGTTATAACTAGACATCATGGTGGTCTTGTCGGCCCGCATAGGATCCCCTGTCAATATCTGTTTATGGTTAGCTATTTTCTTTTACAGGTGGCTATAAGGCCTTGTCGGCCAGGGGTTGTGTTTATAGCCGAGAGATAGCCCGTTGGTTTTCTTATTTGAGATTTAGTATTAGTCTAGAGATGCGTAAGCTCTATTAGGCCAGTTCAGATCTTAGTAGGGCACCAGGTGCTAGTCATGCCTTCCAAGGTGGGGCGTGATAAACTTGGTATCAGAGCAGGTCGTGTCCCAGGGAGTCTGCAAGCCGTGCTAAGTAGAGTCTTGCTTATGAATGTGTTGTGCACCACATACTATAGACAGGAGGCTGCGAGGCATGTTAGGGTGGTTACTCTTCTTTCTCTTCCAGTCATGTTATAGAGTTGTGTTGTATAGGGTTGAGTCCCTGAGTTTACTGTAATCTTCTTTTCTATAGAAAAATGCCGGACGCACGACAGACCACCGCCGGTAGGAAGTTAGACGTCGCAGCAGGAGAAGGCACTAGCAGGGTGCCTCAGTTAGAGTCAGCCCGATCTGAGGGCGACAGGGAGACTCCATCTCGGTCTGCCCAGCACTCTCCGCCACGCCAGGAGCTGTCTAGAGTAGCAGATGTGTTGACACCGCCTCTAGCAGTCTCTATACCGATGACATCAGATTAGGAGGTTAGGAGTGTTGTCTTCACTATGGTCTCCATTTGCACTCATCCACTGACTCTGGCTTGGTAACCTTCTTGGATGCTGGTTGGATATTTGACCCTAATGACAGCCGCTCTCAACATGAATTTTCTCTTTACTATGGTGGCAATTTAGTAAGTTGGTGCTTTAACAAACAAAGGGAAGTTGCTCGCTCTAGTATTAAAGTTGGGTATCGAGCTCTTGCCTTTGCTACTATCGAAATTTTTTGGGTCGAGCAACTTTTACATGAGTTACATGCTCCTCTCAAACAACCTCCAATCCTACTATGCAACAACTTAATTGCTATCTTTATCTCTACCAATTCTGTTATTTATCAATGATTGAAGCACATCAAGCTTGACTATCATTATGTATGGGAGAAAGTAGATGATAATTCGCTTGTTGTTCACTTTGTTAGCTCTCAAACTCAAATAACAGATATTTTTATGAAATCTCTTGGTACAACTCGACTCAATCTAATGAGATCCAAGCTCCTGGTGGACCCTCACCCTCCGCTTGCTGGGGAGTATTGACTAAGAATCCCTCTCACAGCAGCAACAAGACTACTATGTAGATAGGAACCAACAAAAGATATTTTATTTAACTCTATCTTGTTCCTAATTTTTTCTCTTATCTTGAATCATTACTGTATTTTAAATTGTTGTTACGATTTGTTAGAGAAAATATAGGATTCGTATCAATCCTTTGACAGATTCCTTATACATAGTGGATATTTAAATATATAAGATCTTCCTCTCGGCAGAATGGTTAAACTGAGAGTCTGCAAACTCTACTCTTTCTTTTATCGTTCACACTTTTACTTCTTTACACTTGAAGCAAAAACATGTTGCTAAATTTTCTATGCAACAAGTCTATGATCTCCGATGCTTAATTTCTGAAAATCGTTAGGATTTATGATAAGATAATATTATTAAAAAAACAAGAAAATAATGATAAATAAAATTCTATAGTTAAATAATAAAAATCTCATATACTAAT
>JACEIK010001281.1:233688-281862 GCA_018107945.1 Datura stramonium
CAGAGCTAGTTCACTGTAATACAAATACACATTAAGAGCTTATCTGATTGCAAACTCATCTAATCCCAACTTTATCTAATTATAAGTTTATCCAATGAATATTCATAATATTATGTATTTATAACACTCCCCTGTGGTTGTTCATTAATAGACAATGTGCCTCGTTAAAATCTTACTAGGAAAAAACCCAGTGGAAAAAATTCTAGTGAAGGAAAAGAGTGCATGTAATACGTATTTTGGCTGCCTCATTAAAAACCTTACAAGAAAAACCCAGTGGGATAAAATATTGCAAGGGAAAAAGAGTACAACGCGTATTAACTCCACTTGACGAGAACGTCAATTAAAAAATTTGAATCTTCACATCTCAATCTTTTGCACATATCTTTGCAGTTAATAGAGACTTGGTAAATAAATCATCTATATTATCACTAGAATGAATCTGTTGCACGTTGATATCACCATTCTTATGGAAATTATATGTGAAGAAAAACTTTGGTGAGATATGATTCATTCTATATCCTTTTATAAATCCTCCATTTAATTGCGTTATGCATGCTGCATTATCTTCGTATAAAATTGTGAGTATTTTTTCACATTTTAAATCACCTTTTCTTGAATGAGATATATCATTGACCTTAGTCACACACATTCTCGACTTGTTTTATGAATAGTTATTGTCAAGTCTTATTGTATTAGCAAGATACATTAGTGCATCAATCACACTAAAATATGGTACTTCAGGACCAAGGATATTCTCATTCTTTTCTTGAGGTTCGAACGGATCCTTATTCACATTAAGTGATCAAAAAATCATCCAGTACTTTATGGATGTGCTTCATCCATATAAAATCATTTCAATACCTTTTCTGCATAGGTAGATTGATGGACAAAGATATCGTTTGTCAAATGTTCAATTTGCATACCAAGACATAATTTTGTCTTTCCAAGATCTTCCACATCAGGTTCCTTCTTTAAACAATCAATTGCCTTTAGAAACTCTGCTAGAGTTCCAGTGAGGTTAATGTCATCAACATAAATAGTAAGTACAATAACCTCCGATGTTATTTTCTTATTTGATTTTTCTCATATAAGGATTATGAACAAGTTTATAGGAACGGGAATGAATACCACACAGAAGAGTCAAGACCAGGCGACCCATAATTGAATGTTTAGCCGATCCATTCTGGATCGACCGAATTGTTATAAATTCTTCAGACATTTTGAATCCTTTAGTAATTTTCATATAATTTTTGTCAAGTGATAACATTCATTTAAATCAGTGATATCTTCTAGTGTCTGGACTACAGGTCCAATAAGCTCTACGCTTATCAAGATGTATCATTTCACTTGATAATTATTTCTACATCAACATATTTTGATAGAAGAAGAATTTAGATCCTCACAATTTTTTAGAATATTGTGCACTAATATTGTATCAAAAATATCATCGACGGTATATTATTTTGTACTAGTTTGCAATTTGGACATAACTCATTAAGATTCCATCACTTTCACTATTTTTCTTAGGTACCTAACCCTCTCATGAGGTTTCATAAAGTGTTATGTGTAGGCTCTTTAAGAACACATTTGTCACACCCCAAATCCGGAGGGGCAAGACTGACACCCTACACCGCACCTAATCGAGCACATCCCGCAACAAATCAAACTATAACAAGCCAGAATCGATGATATTTGACATCATAACACAATCTAAATCAGAGTAAACAATAGATTATAATGAAAGCTGGTTCATTGACCAACCAACTGATATATAATAGGTCGTCAAATCCACAAAATGGAAAACAACTATACATTAAGGTCTATCTGGTCTACAATAATAATACTACATCCACAACAGATGTCTACGACCCTCTATGAGTACAACAGAAATCAACTGTCTGAGACAGGACCCAAACCACCCATAATACAAATATCTAGAAACTCTGGAAGACTCGGAGCTTTACCGACTCAGTTAGAACTCTACTCAATGACCAAGAAACTAGATCTACCTGTCAATCAGAACCTGCAGGCATGAATGCAGCACCCCAACTAGGGCGTTAGTATAGAAATACACCGAGTATGTACGACAAATAATATGACAAATTCAGAGTACAAATCAATAGACCTATCAAATAACAACAGGAGGAAAATAATGAATTAAGTAAGTAAATAGAATCTACCTGACCCCCATAAGCCTGAAAAGTCTAACATAACAAGATAAGTTAATAAATAGAAACTCAGTCGGCACCTCGCTGTCACAATTGATGAGTTTGTAATTTACCGACTCATTAGGCTCTTAAGCATAAACTTTAACTTAGTTTTCAAGTCTTTTAGTGGATTTTATGTCCTTTTTTCTCTAGATGTTGCAGGTATCCGATTTGAAGAGAAGGAGTATGAAATTGAGCAAAAAGGAGGAAATTCAGGTGAAAGTTGGTGCTCCACCGAAGGACACGAACAAAACGCTGGCTGACCACAAATATCTACTGGAGTGAAGAACAAATGCAACCGACGGCTCGCGGAATCGCATATGGAAAACCGCCGATTCCCAACACTGAATTGTCCTATAATTCACTGGACACGAGCTTCAATAAATCGGCGGTCCGCGGATTGACACCGGTGAACTGCCGTTCCCTCACAAGTGAAAGACGCCTGAAAAGGGCAAAAATGTCTAACTATAAGAAAAAGGAGAATGTTATGACCTACTTTTTTACATATTCTAAAAAAATACTCTGAACATATCATTAAATATTTTCATTACTTTTGAGAGAGGGAGAACTCCATTGGAGAAGAGAAAAATTATTTTGGATATTACTTTTTCATCTTCATCTTCTTCAGCAAGCTATAACCACTATTGAGGGACATTTTGAGCTTGATTTTTCTTACTGTTAATGATGAAATTGTTGAGTTTATTGATAAATATACTCTTGTGTTTCTCAATTATGAGTAGCTGAATCTATAGCTAGAGGTGTGTGATGATGGGTGTTTAATTTGATTGGTATTGCTAGATTTGTCTTGTTATTACTTAATTAATGTAAATCTATTAAATTCTCCTCAAATTATAATTGATTGATCATAGTTGTAAATATGGGTATTGTTTTCTTACTTGATTTTGTCTTAAAAAAGAAGAATTAAGTAATGAAAAAAAATTTAATAGTGGATTGGGATTTGATTATGTGGGTTGGACTAGAAATAGCCAAAACCCATGATCACAATTCCTTTTGAGGTTGATGTATAGAAATAGCTTATTCCCTAATCCAAACCATATTGAAATAGTTGAATTGTACCTTGAGGTTCGAAAGGATTTGAGGATAAGGAGCTCAAGTGGTTGAAAAACATCGGGCTCCATCTTTTTTCAAGGTTATCACACATATTAGTAATAACTTGACTGTCTAGTAAATCCCGATTTGATTGACATCCCATCTACACCACAGCTCTAACCTTTCCTCATTATTATTTCTCAATTTTGGTTATCTTGCTCTCTTGATTAGCTGATTTTAGAGTCCACAATATTATTGCATTCACTTCCCCCAAAATTTACTTTTACGTCTTCATTGCTTGGATGCGAATCAATTCAATTCACTAAACAACTCTTGTGTAAAATTGTTCTCTATTCTCTGTGGGACTTGACCCTGACACCCATCGAAGTATTTGTTTTGATACAACAATCGCTTACATTCTCTCTAAATAAGGAGTGTAGTTTGAACATTATCAACAACACACCAGTAACCGCCTATACTATCTGGAGCCTAATTAAATATCTTACCTGAGCCAACTCTAGGCCTTTCAACAACCTCAGCTATCATCAAGTCATGAGTAGCATCCACGACTTATCCGACAAAGATAATACAAGGCAACAATACAATATGTAAATCAAATCACAATCACAGCCTTGTCGGAAACCTTCATGGCCTTACAAGAATCCACTAAACATAAGCACATATATCAACAACAATATCAATCAAGAACTATTGGAACAACTCTCGGCTGTGCGTAGTTGGTGGAACTCAATCCAAGTAGGAGAACTATCGCGATCATAGGAAGGCTCAGACATGACGGACCAACTCTCGAATCACGTCCATCCTTGGTACTATAGAGAAACTATCAACTCCATAGACCATATCAACCCTTGGGCTCAAACCCGAGCTAGAAAAACTCTCATGCGTAGGGTATCCATAAGTTATGATGACTCTCATGAGAAAATAAGAAAATCTGCACTAGGTTACAGAATGAGTCATCTGGTGACTCGTCAAGTGACCTAATGGGTCATTGAGTGACTTTTTAAGTGGTGCCAAGTTGGAAAAAATTTTACTTCCCAAAAGTTATGACGGATGGTGTGATGAGTGTTAGGACTCCGCAAGTCGTGCTTTGACCCATTAAGTGTTTAGTGCTGGAGAAAATATTATTTTCAGTATACTTCATGGATTGAGAAAATGATTCGTCGAGTTCCTTGACGACTCGTTAAGTGACTCGTTGAGTGAGAAAGATCAGAGAATGGAGAAGAAGTTATCAGTGGCAACAGGTCAGGGGATGACCCGTCAGTCTCCCAACAGGTCGTCTAGCCCCTCATTGGGTCTAGCAATATGTAATTTCCTGCCGGATTATTAAGGGTGTTTTCATAATTTCTAAGTTATTAACTCCTTAGCAACGTCATTTTAGGCTTCTTAATGAGTGTTTTAAGAGGGTTTAACCTAGCCTAAGTCATTATGATCTCATAACTTCATCCCCTTCCAAGATCAAGCTAGGGTTCCTCACCAAATTCACTCTCAATCCTATTGGACTTTCAAAACCATCTTAGAGATCAATTTACCCAGGTATGTAGGGTTATGAATGGGGTATTTTTTCCATCCTCATTCTCAAATTTCTTCTCTCCCTCATGAATTCAAGTCTTCAATTAAGAGTATTGAAATTCTAGGTTTTTAACCCAATTCCATGTAAATATCCATGCTATGTCTATGGGTCCAATTCTATCACAATCCGAACATGGGCCCGGATCGAGACACAGGACAAGAACCTTAAGAGACTCCAAGTAGACCAATGGCATGATCACAACTTCTAATTCAATCAATAAAAGTGGAAGATCAACATAATAATCATAACGAAAGTCTAAACATAACGTAACATCAGAACTAGAATTTACAACATACATGACAAGCTGATTACTATGCAAAGTATGAAAGACTCTAACATATCTGATGGGTTGATAGGACAACACCGCTAACTAACCCGACAAGTCTGAAACTGAAGAAATACATAACAACCACGGATACTGAATGTCCTCGGAAGATGAGGACTCACCGATGCTAGCTGGACAAGTATGAGTGGGAAACAGGGGATAAGGATGCTCTTGAGAAAGATCCCTCGGACCTGTATAATGAGACGATACAATATAGAGTATGCGGTCAATATGCGAAATGTACCGAGTATGTAAGATAAGTAAAACAGATAGTTAAAATACATAAAAGTTCATAAGAGTAAGACAACATAATCGTAACATAAATATCTTAGTGCAAACGTAAGACTCAAGGTTTTCAAAATATTCATAAATTATTCATAATCATAATCATAAGAGAAAAGCTTTATTAAATATAACTTGATCCAAAGTATATAATCATAACCTTACATAAATCATTAGAAACAGAGGGAGATTCTTATAACTGACATACCCCATATGAGCACACATGGATCCCGACTTGTAAACCTTAGTTGGGAGGGTGTTCGTACCTTACCAAGGGTAGAACCATTAAAGAGGTGTGATATCACAATAGAGGGCCCATTTTGGCAAAGGGAATAGTATCATAAAGGTCCCATCGTGGCTACGTTGGTGTGTAGTTTTGAGACTTGGGGCATGCTTGGACCCTGGGTCTACTCGGTGTTAAATACTACTCTCAAAACATATATAGTGCTCATAGGATAATATACATGAGGTTCATAGTCTAGTTAAAATTATGATAATCATAAGCATGCTTGAAATACATGGACTAATCATAAAAGTAAGGCCCGCGAGTTAGCCAAAATCATAAATTCATAAATCAGGAAGTTCATGCATACTTGTAAAACATGTATGTACTTGATATCTCATAAATCCAGGGTAAGTACTTGAGAGAAATCATACCATAAGTCATAATCATAATGGGTTAATGAGCATCAAAATTAAAATGAAATCATAACTTGATTTATCATGAAACATACATAATTGGGCGTAGTTCTGTAGAAATTAAATCCATAAGTTTATAATTCAAAATAGTCATAACATCTGCCTATGATTCGTAAAACATGAATTTATACATGAGAGAAATTAACCCATAGAAAGATCATAAGGATTTCATGAGAATTAGGATAAACCCCCCATAGAATTATCAATAGAATTTCATGAATTAGAGAGGATTTGGGCATGGGTGTGAACAATTTCACCCATTCATGATCCTACATACCTGATAGAATCTTATTCTACAACTTCTCTGATTGCCCAAGAAAGAATTGAGAAGAACTTGGAAGAAATTGAGCTTCATCGCCTCTTTAGACCTCTACGCTTGCATGCATGAACAGGAATAGCTCAAAATGAATTTATCCCTCTTAAAACTCACTATTCATAACTTAAAATGACATAGTTTAGGCTCTAGGATCATAGAAATTACGGATAAACCCTTACTAAATTCGCAAAGGAAAACAGACTGCTAGCCTTAACGAGGGAGTGGATGAGTCTTTACCTCTGACCACGAGTCATCACCACAGTTGTCAAGTGAACTGACAAAGCTTTACTTGGAACTCACCATAGGGAACATCACGATTCGTTACTAGTGACTACCACTCATTGTCACCACTCGTCCTCTACACTGGCAGAACACCAAGGGGGGTCACCACGAGCGACACCACGACTCGTGGTGCTTCCCAAAGAGTCATGGTGAGGACCTGTTAAGTGTACTGTCCCATACTTCCTCTTCCTTTATCCATCCCTGACCACGGGTGACCAACGGATCGTGGGGCTGACTACGACTAGCGGTCACACCCGTGGTCACCCCAACTTGAAAATTTCCAACAAGTAAAACCTTCTCACCATGAGTCACTTAATGACTCGTGGTCATCCTGATGGGTCACAGGATGACTCGTTCTGTGGCCTGGTGTAGAAAATTTTATTTTATCTATTTCAACTCCCGGGTCTGGTCATAGGGTTTCCGGGGCGTTACAAATTCCCTCATGATTTAATCAATGATTTAAGACTAATGGGGCAGATTTTACTCTCAGTGTAATTATTTATTCATGATTCCACGTCTTATGAAAATTATGCCCTATTATGCATGATCTACAAAATTAAGCTTATGAGTCCATGATTTCAAGAATGAGGAAGTAATTATGTTTTATGATTATAGTGTATGATTTTCATAAGAACCCTTCATGAAATTAGGGGTATTAGAGTATTATGATTCCCTCAAGTATGCATGGGTTTTATGAATATCAAGTTTATGATCATGCTGACTCAGGGGACTATTTTTATGGCTAGTTCACATATTTCAAGCATATCATGAATCTGATGATTTAAACTAGCCCATGTACTTCAAGTATATTTTATGATAATGATATGAGCACTATATATTTTTTGGGAATAGTATTTAACACTGAGTAAGTCGGAGTTCCAGCGCACCCAGGTCTTAGAACTACGTGCCAATGTAACCATGATGGTCCTCCACGAGAGTGTCTCCCATGTCTGAATGGGCAACCCATGAGTGATATCACATCTTTTTCATGGTTCTACCCTTGGAAAGGTACGAACACCCTCCAAACTAGGGATTTATAGGTCAGGATTCATGTATGCTCACGTGGGGTATGTTGGTTATAAGAATCTCCTGCTATTCCTCATGTTTTCAATTACTCATGTTCATGGCTTATGATATTATTTTTTATAGCATATTTGACCCACTGATTAGTTTATAAGTTTTCAGTTATGTTTTCAAGTATGACACACTATGTGATTTCTATTTTTAAATCTTGGGTCATTATGTTCAACTTATGATGAATAGCTTATGATTGTATACATCTCAGATATATGTCCTTTAGCATGTGGTGCTTACCCTCATGATCCATCTTGATTTATATTCCTAATTTCAAACTATCATTTTACTAGCATGTTTACTTACCTTGCATACTCAGTACATTCAAATACTGACCGCATACTCTATGTTATATCATCTCATGATATAGGTTTGGGTGATCCACCTCAGTCTTGCCAATAGCTCGCTCCCGATAAGTACAGTCCTATTCCTGTTTGGGTGAGTCCTCATCTTTTGGGAACCTTATTAGTTTTATGTTTTTACCATATCTTTCAATTTTAGACCTAGTGAGCTAGTTGGTGGTGTTGTCCTATTAGTTCATCATAGTAGTAGAGGCTTTTCAGATTATCATATATAGACTATTCAGCGCTGTTGAGTGGTGTTTACATTTTTGTCCTTATGATGCACAAAGTTCTGCTTATATTATGCTTATGCTTTATTTCCGCTTTAGTTTTTTCCCTTGAGTTGCTATTGATATGCCATGGGTTAGCTTGGAGCCATTCGTGGTTCTAGATTCCGTATCTCGATGCCGGATCCCAGCTTGGATCGTGACAAACTTGGTATCCAAGTATTAGGTTTAGGTATGTCCTAGGGTGTCTAGAAGCCACATTAAGTAGAGTCTTTTCCATGGGTGTGAAGTGTGCCACACTTATGGGGAAGAGGCTACAAGACATTTTAGGAAATTTTCTTTCTTCATGATCTATGTTGTGCCATGAACTATCTCTCTATTCCTCTAACTCATGCTATTCACGTATGTAAAAGTATTCCTCATCGCTGAGTCAATGGAAAGATAAATGGAACCGGAAATGGCCATGGAAATGGCAATGGAGATGGGCATCAACCAACCCCACCAGCTCTAGCGGATCCCTTGCCCGAGCAGGTTACTCATGTCAAGTTTACGGTAGCACTTCATATGTTAGCATAGGCCATGACCGCTCAGGTCAACTAGCAGGTAGTGGCCCATGTTCTCCAAAATGGGAATGCCGCAGCGACGAGAGTACCCACATGAGTTCATATAGGTGGTGCAGAAGATCACCCAGATTATGGATTGACTGGAGAGGACAGTGCAAACTTAGCCTCCTATTAGCTGAAGGGGGTTGTTTACATATGGTTCCGTCAGTGGAAGGACAGTAGGGGAGTTGGAGCGGTTCTTGTGGGTTGGGATAAGTTTGTGACTGATTTCTTGGACATTTTCTTTCCTAGGGAGTTGAGAGAGGCAAAGGCAGTTGAGTTTATCAATCTAAAGTAGAACAACAGGATTGTCCAGGAGTTTTCCTTGGAGTTTACCCGATTGTCCAAGTATGCATCGAAGATGGTTGTTGATTCGAGGGCTCGTATGATCAGGTTCATGAATGGGGTGGTAGATTCCTTGGTCAAGGAGTGCAGGACCTCCATTCTGGTCAATGACATAGATATCTCTAGGTTGATCATATATGCCTAGTTGATAGAGACAGAGCAGATGAAGGAGAAGGAGAGGGAGGCCAAGAGGGTTAGGACAGGGAGCTATGGGCAGTTCTAGCAGAGATTCGGTGGTGGAAATCACCCTCAATCCCACCAGAGATCATCAAACCCAACTCCATCATCAACCAGTATCTCGTCCAGACCAAGACATGACCAGAGGGGTAGAGCATCAGGCTTTAGAGGCCAAGGAGCATGGTAGGAGAGCGCACTTTTCCAGCTTGTGTGAGGTGCGGCAAGAACCACCCTAAGCAATGTTTAGTTGGCTCAGATGCTTGTTTCGGGTGTGGCAAACCCAAACATAGACTTAGGGATTTCCCTTCATCCAGACCGGGCGATGGTGGGGTACGCATCCCAGTCACCAGTTCAGCAGCTCCAGCAGCTTGCCCATCTCAGCAAGGCGCCTCTCCTAGTGCATCGGGCAGAAAATATTAGAACAGGTTCTATGCACTATTATCTTGTCAGGACCCAATGTGGTCACTAGTGATAATTTTCAAATTACACTCTTGTAAAAGTATGATGGGACATTGTCAATAAAAAATCGAACTAGGTTAGGGTCGATTCCATATGGAATATGGTCAAGATGTAGAATAACGCTAGTATTTAAACTTTTAAGTCTTTTATTTCCTAAAGTGGGGGTTTTGTAAGGAAGTAAATATGTAACAGTATTGACAAGTGAATTGTTATCAAGATAATCAATTAACTAGGAAAGTGTTCCCCAGGGTTCATAACTACTTCGGGTTTTACACTTGTGATCTATCCCAATACTTGACTTGTAGAATTTATAACATAGGTTCATCCAAATGACTGGCTCATCCCTATTGGATGACTATACTCAATTATCGGATTAGGTCTCTTGAGTGATTTCACCTTAACCGTTATCAATTTGTTCTAAATTAACTATCTTGCGACCGCAACTCAAGTTATACAATGAACCATAAAGTTCAAGGATTTATTGTTATTCTCTTTTTCTAATCTCTATCTCTCTAAGTCAAGAAAGTAGAGAATTCGAGAAAGTCCTGACGTTGCGCTTTGTTAAGAAACGTTTAATATGAAGAGAACACAATACAAGTATTAGTAATGGTTTATGCTCACTTTGTGCAAACCCCTAGTTTGTTAATTCATCATGGTTCCCACAATCCTAGTTGTGGAGGTTTTAGGCTCTCATGATTGTAAGAAAACAATTAGCATTTGTAGATGAAAACATAATTTAGAACTTATAATAATAATTAAAAAGTAAACCCACTTGATGATTGCACAAAGATAATGAAGAAGAATTCAAGAACAATGAAAGAATCAATGGAAGAAACTCTTCAAAATTTTTTCTCAATATTCCCAAATGTCGAATACTAGTCAAAAGAATCGAACTCCTAACTAAAATAACCTAGAAAAGTATTTATACAAATAATTAGAAATCTTTTCTAAATTAACGAGGAAGCTGATAAACTGTTGCCGTCTTCACCTACGACTCATACAATGATTGTATGGGTCGTATCTCTGCTCGTACAATATCTAGAAACTTTTGATTTTTGCTAAGTTTTGGTAATTGGTACGACTGATACAATGATCCTATAAATCGTACAATCCTCTCATGGTTTGAATATGAGATTTTTGACATCCTTTGAATAATTTCACGAGTGTCTTGGTATGATTGTACCTTCCTCATACGCCTTGTGACTGCCTCTCATACCTCAAGATCTGCCATTCCTCAATCCTTCTGAACTTTACCACAACTCCTTGGTATGGGTCATAAGTAGGTATCACGATCCTTGGTTGCTACCTATACTAGGAGACTAACCCAATGCAGCTTCTTATGAAGTTTTATATGACTGCATTGGTACGACTTGTACCACGAGTCGTAACTTGGCCTTTGTCTTAAGCTTATCTTCTGGACTTTTCCACAACTCTCTATGCGGCTCATACTGAGGTCTATACTTGGCCCCTATCTGCATTCTTTTCGCTTCTTTTGTAGATTTCAACTCCAACACCTTATTATCTTAAAAACAAAGCAAAAGTGCACATATCCATATAAACACACCTAAGACTATGCTTATTTCCTTAGTTTTAAGCGTCGAAAATGTTGTAAACCCACAACACATAAACACCCTCAACTTAAGACTTTGCATGTCCTTAGGAAAACTAAACAAAACTATAAAATGATGCTTAACTAGAAAGTAAACTAGAAGACCTACAACCAACATAATCAAATTTGCACAAAAAAACCATTATCAGATTTTTATCCCTTTTTCTTTTAAACCAAGTCAGCTATATACTCATGAGACTATAAATCATGACACACAGGGACCAAGATATGAAATCTAACTATCAGTAGAGAATCAAGCTATCACTAGTGCTATTTACATAGACAACTGGCAGAATGCAATACAAATCATGTATCCTCATAACAAATGAAGTCCTCAAAACTCACAGATATATCGGAATATGAAACTTGGGACTAATCAAGTAAGACTCACTCTCACAACGAAGTTTCAAATACTGCACATCGGATACCATAGGCTTGCCCTTATTTTCTCTACTCTGGCTTTTCAGAAAGTTAGGCTAGGATCACTATAGGACTTTTCTCGACTTGTAATGTAGGCTTCGGGTTGGGTATGGTAGATATGGATATTAGTGACTAACCCTCATTGGCACTACACAACATGGCTTCACTTTACAGTTTTACCCCTTTCTTCTCCTTTCAGCTTTTTCCTTCTTTTTTCACCATTCAAATACAATGTGTGAGTGTGGTGTATTTTTTTCCTCATCTTTTTTAATTATTTTTCTTTCTTTTAACAATTCAGCTCATATTTTTATTCACTTTTTCTTTTTACACCACACCTCACTTTTTTTGACTTTTTCTTTCTTTTCCACCTCCTCACAGTCTACGCACCCCTACTATAGCCACCCTCAACTTAGGTATTTTGCCTGAGTTGAGGTTCACAATGTCCAAGGAGGGACCCGAACCAAATAGGTTCATTATAAACATGGGAAAGGTGAATGGGTAATCAAAGAAAAATAATCATCTTTTAGGTTTAAACTAGGGATTAAGGGATTCATTTTTATTTAGTTGGGTAATTTAAGCTAAATTGGGCTAAAACAAAAATAACCTATAATTCCTTCCTAACCGACTATCCTACAACCTATATAAAGACCAACCGGGCATGTTCGAGATTATTTACGCAGTATTAAACTAGGTAAGCATCCTCATTCACTCACGGTACAGGTTTGCATTTATTCTACCTATTCAGTTCATACACAGTTAAGCTATAATTACACATGCTAATATACTAAATACCATATAAAGATCTATAATAGTCATACTTTGCAGTCAACATACACAGCTAAACCCAAAAATTTTCAAATAGGGTCATTTATTCAACATTTCAAAACATGTGCATGTATTAGCTGCAAAGTACTCCTAAGTACTGCTAGTTAAACAAAACACAATAATAAAATCCTAAGCATGCCGGTTCTACTAGATAGCATGTCCGAGGGAAAAAAATACGATAACAAAAAACCTTGGACGAAAATCAAAACCCAAAAATTACAAGTACATCCCCTTTTAAAAAGCATGCTTTGTCTATAAAGTATAAAATGTAAGAACTAGGAAAGGGACATAACTGTGGCGCTCTCCTACAGAGGCGGGTGTGTAAGCACACTCTCTTTTGCTGCAGTCGTGGCACTAACAGTGGGCGGCGCACTTAGTGGGACATCACTTTGGGCAGTGGTCACCCCCTCAATTGTGGCAGTCACCTCAGCGACCTTAACATCAACTCTGGACTATGGCTCACCCGAAGGGTCCTTGCCGCCCGCAAGCTCGCTAGCTCGGGATAGTGGTAGAGCTCCCTACTCCTTTGGCTCTCTCCTGTAACTCTGACATATGCTCGTCATGAGTTTGCAGTCTATCCACTGCTTCCCTCTTGAACTTTCTTTTCTCCTTTCTCTTCCTCTTCTTCTTTGAGGAATCGCCTTCAACTACCTTCGAGACCCTCTTTTTCCCTTTTTCTCCACCAACCGCTATCGAAGCCCAATATGCCTCCAAATCTAACTCCTCTTCAAGCTCGACGTCTAAATTCAGAATAATGGGGGCTGCTAATATTACCGGCTATCTAGAAGACACCTCGGCATCTAACTTCAGAATAATGAGGGCTGCTAATATTTTCATGTATCGCTCTTGAAGAAGTGTTTGGGTGATCAAGCTCTGGATATTTCGGTGGACAGTGTCGACTTTGTTATGAGGAGGTTCCGGTAGAAATACTTGCTCGTCAGGTTCGAAAGCTAAGAAATAAAGAAGTAGCCTCAGTCAAGGTTTTGTGGAGGAATCAACACGTTGAGGGAGCTACGTGAGAAGCTGAAGTAGATATGATGGCTAGATACCCGCATTTATTCCCTCCTGACTCAGTTTCAGCTTGAGGTATTAGGTTCCTCCTTAGTATCTTATTCAGTTCATGTTCAATTCATTTTCCCCAGTTTTCTTCATGACAATGTATGTATGTGTGATTTACAAATTCAGTTCAGGCATGTATTCTAGTCCGGAGTCGGTTACTCCGTTAGTTTTAGCTTACATGTTCAATATTTGGCATGTTAGTTGCATTTTCCCCAGCCTTTCAATATGTTTACCCATATTCGAGGAAGAATGTTCCCAAGGGGGAGATATTGTGATACCCCGAAAGTGCCTAAGACTAGACTAGGAATTTAAAATGAAAAGTAGCAAAAAAATATGAAAATTTTCTCAGAACGAGTCATGGCATGGGTCTTTGGTGGAACTAACAACCTGTTGAAAGTGCCCATGGGGAGGATCTGCAAGGGTAGGCTGGGAAGTAACGGGTCTCAGGATGACCCATTGGTGGAAGTGACAGACCGCTAGGTGGATGATTTTGGGAAAAGGAGGCTGGCACGAGTCCTTGGGGGGACAATGAGTCATCATAGATGGCCATTGGGAGGAATTACTGAAGATGAGCAATGGTGTAGTGACCAGAAACGAAGAGTCGTTGTGGACTAGTAGCCACTCGTCCTAACCAGTCGTTGTTAGAGACTTAAGTGGAATCTAGCAGGGTAACGGGAGGCAGTAAAGGGTCATCATTCGGAGTAACGACCCATTCTGCCGAGTCGTTGTATCAACATCAGAGAAGTTAAAAAGTGATGGATGAAGTAACGACCAGATGCCACGAGTTGTTGTATCAAGGAACGACACATTGTGACACCCGTAGCCACTAGCAGTGTAGTTTTTTCAAAAATTTCATTAATGATATTTTCGTCATTCCTAAGCCCTAAGGTCCTAAACTACATTATGTTAAGCAGGAAATAGTGTGTTTTAAGAAGGGTTAAGTCATCCTAATCCTATTCCAATTCATGCATGCAAGCTTAGAGGTTTAAGGGGTGATCAAGCCTAGTCTCTTCAAGGTTCTTCCCCAAATCTCCATTGGGCAAGCCGTACTCTCAAAATCTTATCCTATTTATGTTTTATAATATGTATGATTTATGATTATACTTACTTAGAGGTTTTACTTATCTTGAATACTCGATACATTCCACGTACTGACCGCATACTCTATGCTGTATTATATCATGATATAGGCTCCGATATCCAGATTCAGTCCTGTCGTTAGCCAGATTCTCGGTATTAGTACCTCCCAATCAGATTTGGTGAGTTCTCATCTTTTGAGGGCCTTTCTTATCAGATATGTTTCGTATTTTCAGTTTTTAAACTATAGTGAGTTATTTGGGGTCTTGTCCCATCAACTCGTCAGTATTAGAGGCTTTTCGGACATAGTTTGTATTCAACTTTAGACTTATGTATGTATTCAGATGATATGTTATGTTCAGACTTCCGCGATGTTAATTATGTTGATCTTCCATTTTATTTGAATGATTTAAATGTTATGTTCATGCCATGGGTCGACTTGGAGCCTTTCGGGGTTCTTTGTCCCGTGTGTTGATCCGGGCCTATGTTCGGGTCGTGACAAACTTGGTATCAGAGCATTACGTTTTAAAGTGTCCCAGGGTGTCTGAAAGCCGCGTTAAGTAGAGTCTTTTTATGGGTGTGAAGTGTGCTATGCTTATGACAAAGAGGCTATGAGACGTTTAGGAAATGTTCCCTTCTTTCATGATCTATGTCGTGCAATGAAATGCCTCTCTATCCTTCTAACTCGTGCTATACACATTTGCAGAATCATGCCTTCTCACCAAGTTAACGGACGAAGAAATGGGAATGGAAATGTCCATAAGAATGGAAATGGAGATGGACACTAGCAGGCCCCGCTAGCCCATGAGGAGAAAGTACCCAAGACGATTGCCCATGCTGAGTTTAGGGCAGGCATACAGATGATAGCTCAGGCCTTGACTGCTTAGGTCAACCAGTAGGCAGTAGCAGATGTCCCCCAGAATGAGAATGTGGTGCGGCAAGAGTCAGATATTTTCTGAGGATGAACCTTCTGGAGTTTCTTTGATCAAAGGTGGACGAGGATCCACACGAGTTCATTAATGAGATTCTGAAGATCACCCATATCGTGGGGGTGGCTAGAGAGGAGTGTATTAATCTAGCCTCGTATCAGTTGAAAAGGGTTGTGCACATCTAGTTCAAGCAGTGGAAGGGTAGTAGGGCATTTTAGCGGCCCCTGTTGGTTGGGATGAGTTTCATGATGCTTTTTTAGATTGGTTTTCCCTCGTGAGATGAGGGAGATCAAAGAAATCGAGTTTGTGAATCTAAACCAAGGGAATATGATAGTTCAGGAGTGTGCTTTGGAGTTCACTCGTCTATCCAAGTATGCACCTGAGATGGTGGTGGATCAGAGAGCCCGAGTGAGCCGGTTCATGCATGGGGTAGCAGACTACCTAGTCAAGGATTGCCGGACAACTTTTCTCAAATAGTCCTATACGCCCAGTAGATGGAGGCGGTACAGATGAGCGAGTGGGAGAGAGGCCATGAGGGCTAGGACTAATAGCTTCAGATTCTCCCAGCAGATACCTAGTGCTCACCGTCAGCAGTCCCACAAGAGATCTTCATCCCCAGTGCCTTCGGCTATGAGTGTGCCATCCAGATCCAGGCACGATCAGAGGGGACGAGCATCAGGCTCTAGAGGTCTGGGTAGCAGACCCGCAAAGACTATCACTCCTGAGTGTGGAATATATGGCCGGAGACATGTGGGTCAGTGCTTGGTAGGTCCAGGTACTTGTTTCGGGTGTGGGAATCCCGGACATATGCTTAGCAATTGCCCAATAGCCAGATAGGGTCATGATAGGGGCTGAGGCCCAGCCTCCAGTTCAACAGCTCCACCAGCACGCCCTGCTCAGCAGAGGGCATCTACCAGTGCGAGTGGTGGACAATGTCAAAATAGGTTCTATGCCTTAGCATCCCGTCAGGAACAGGAGGTCTCCCTAGATGTAGTCATTGATATGTTACGAGTATTCCACCTTGATGTATATGCATTGTTAGATCTAGGGGATACTTTATCTTTTGTGACGCCCTATGTTTCTAGTAGTTTTGGAGTCAGTCCCAAAATCTTGTTAAAACACTTCTCAGTCTCTAATCCAGTCGGTGATTTAGTTATAACTAGATGGGTATATGGAAATTGTCCTATCATAGTTCTTTAGAAGGTCACCTCAGCAGATTTAATAGAGTTATCCATGACCGATTTTGATGTTATCCTCGACATGAATTAGTTATATGTATGTTATGCCTCAGTCAATTGTAGAACCCGTGCAGTAGAGTTCAGATTTTGAGGTGAGTCAGTCCTTGAGTGGAAGGATAGTTCAACTATGCCTGTAGATCACTTCATTTCCTACCTTAAGGCCAGAAAGATGATTTCTAAAAGGTGCGTGTACCATCTAGTTAGGGTTAAGGATGCTACATCCAAAACCCTGACTCTCTAGTCAGTTCCCGTAGTGTGTGAGTATCCAGAGGTGTTTCCAGATGATTTATCGGGAATTCCTCCCGAGCGGGAGATTGATTTTGGTATTGACCTTCTTCCCTATATGCGGCCTATATCTATTCCTCCTTACAGAATAGCTCCAGCTTAGCTAAAGGAGTTGAAGGAGCAGTTAAAGGATCTTTTAGACAAAGGATTCATCATACTTAGAAAATTCCCATGGGGTGCACCAATTCTCTTTGTACGCAAGAAGGTTACAAGGTTACAATAAAGAACAGGTATCCTCTTCCCAGGATTGATGATTTGTTTGACCAACTTCAGGGTGCTATATGCTTTTAAAAGATAGACCTCAGATCTGGGTACTATCAGCTTAGGGTTTGGGAGAGTGACATCTCGAAGACAGCTTTAGGACTTGGTATGGTCACTATGAGTTTGTAGTTATATCTTTTGGACTAACGAGTGGTCTTGCAACTTTTATGGATTTGATGAATAGGATGTTCAATCCGTACTTGGATTTGTTCATGATTGTGTTCATAGATGATATTCTCATATACTGTCGGAGCGAGAAGCAACACACCGCTCATTTGAGGGTGGTGCTACAAACTCTCAAAGATTCCAGTTATATGCTAAGTTTAGCAAATGCGAGTTTTGGTTGAATTCAGTGGCATTTTTGGGCCATGTGGTGTCAAGTGAGGGTGTGCAGGTGGACTCTCAAAAGATAGAAGAGGTGAAGAATTAGCCTAGACCAATGAGTCCTTTGGATATCAGGAGTTTCTTGGGTTTAACTGATTATAATCAGAGGTTTGTTGAGGGGTTTTCATCTATTGAACACTGTTGAACAAATTTACCCAAAAGAAAGTGAAGTTCCAATGGTCGGAGGCTTGTGAGAGGAGTTTCCAAGAGTTGAAGACTCGACTCACCTCAGCACCGGTATTGACCCTACTTGAGGGTACCGATGGGTTTGTGGTATATTATGACACTTCGAGAATCATCCTTGGTTTTGTATTGATGCAGCATGATAAGGTTATAACATATGCTCCTAGGTAGCTGAAGGTTTATGAAAAGAATTACCCGACTCATGATCTCAAATTGGAGGCGGTAGTATTTTCCTTGAAGATTTAGAGACACTATCTATACGGGGTCCATGTAGATGCATTTACGAACCACAAGAGCCCACAGTAACTGTTCACCCGAAAGGATTTGAATCTGCGTCAGAAAAGGTGGTTGGAGCTTTTGAAGGATTATGATATGAATGTTCTCTATCATTCGGGAAAGGCTAATATGGTGGCAGATGCTATTAGCAAGCTTTCCATGGAGAGTGTATCTCATATAGACGAGGAGAGGAAAAAGCTAGTAAAGGATGTGCACCAACTTGCACGACTAGGAGTTCGTCTGGTTGATTCGACGAATGGTGGTGTCATTGTTCAGAATCATCTTTGGTGACCGATGTTATAGATAGACAAGAAGAGAATCCTATTTTGGTGAATTTGAATGAAGCTTTTCAGAATCAGAAGGTCGAGGTTTTCTCCCAAGTGGGAGATGGTGTGCTCCGATATCGGGGCCGTTTGTGTGTATTGGACGCTGGCGACTTAAGGGAGCGTATGTTGCATGAAGCTCATGGTTCCAAAAACTCTATACATCCAGGTGCCACCAAGATGTACCATGACCTACCGGAAGTCTATTGGTGGAATGGCATGAAGAAGGACATAGCGGAGTTTGTGGCTAAGTGTTCGAATTGTCAGCAAGTGAAGGTTGAGCACCAGAGATCAGGAGGTGTACAAGGCATCAATGTTCCTACTTGAAAGTGGGAGGAGATCAATATGGACTTCATCACAGGGTTGCCTCGCACTCGTTGATAGTATGACTCCATTTGGGTGGTTATAGATAGGTTGACTAAAGTAACTCACTTCCTATTGGTCAAAACTACCGATTCAGTGGAGGATTATGCTAAATTATATATTCGGGAGTTTTTTGGTTGCATGGGGTGCCATTATCCATTATATCGAATAGAGGTACTCAGTTTATCTTCCAGTTTTGGAGATCGTTTCAGAAGGGACTTGGTACTCAAGTCAAGCTTAGCACAACCTTTCACCTACAGATAGATGGTCAGGCTGAGCGGACCATTTAGACACTCGAGGGCATGTTGAGAGTGTGTGTGATTGATTTCAAGGGTAGTTGGATGGTCATTTGTCTCTCATTTAGTTTTCATATGACAACAACTATTCTAGCATCCAGATGACTCCATTTGAGGCTCTTTATGGGCGGAGATGTACATCTCGTCTATTGGTTGGTTTGAAGTCGGTGAAGCTGCAATGATAGGTCCAGATTTAGTCCTTGAGCCTATGGAGAAAGTTCATCTTATAAGAGATAGGTTGAAAATATCTCAGAGTCGCCAAAAGTCCTATGCGGATGTGAGGAGGAGAGAGCTTGAGTGTGAAGTTGATGACTGGGTGTTTCTAAAAGTATCCCCCATGAAGGGAGTGATGAGGTTTGGAAGGAATGGGAAACTTAGTCCCCGTTATGTTGGTCCGTACCGGATTTTGAAATGGGTTGGCAAGGTAGCATATGGGTTGGATTTTCCCTCAGAATTAGCTTCACTTCATCCAGTTTTCCATGTATTATTCTTGAAGAAGTGTTTGGAAGATCCAACTCTGGTTATTCCAGTGGACAGTGTCGGTGTGAGAGATAGCCCTAGTTATGAGGAGGTTCCGATAGAAATACTTGATCATTAGGTTCGGAAGCTTAGAAACTAAGAAGTAGCCTCAGTCAAGGTTTTGTGGAGGAACCAGCATGTTGAGGATATATGTGGGAAGATGAAGAAGATATGATGGATAGATACCCGCATTTATTCCCTCCTGGCTCAATTTCAACTTGAGGTATTATTTTTCTCCTCCGTGTCCTATTCAGTTCATGTTCAATTCATGTTTCCCCAATTTTCTTCCTGACAATGTATGGATGTGTGATTTACGAATTCCGTTCAGGCATGTACTCTAGTTCGGATTCAGTTACACCATCAGTTTTAGCTTAAATGTTCAATATTTGGCATGGTATTTTCATTTTCCCAGCCTTTGAGTATGTTTACCCACATCCGAGGACGAATATTCCCAAGGGGGAGATATTGTAATACCCCGAAGTGCCTAAGACTAGACTCAGGATTTGAAATATAAAGTAGCAGAAAAATCTAAAAATTTTCTCAGAATGAGTCATGGCATGGGTCGTTGGTGGGACTAACGACCCATTGGAATTGCCCGTGGGGAGGATCTGCAAGGGCATGGTAGAAAGTAACGAGTTTCAGGATGACTCATTGATGGAAGTGACGGACCATTGGAATGGGCCATTAGGTGGATGGTCTTTGGCAAAGGAGGCTTGCACGAGTCATGAGGGGGACAAAGAGTCGTCATAGGTGGCCGTTGGGAGGAATTCCTAAAGATGGGAAATGGTGGTAATGACCAGAAACGACGAGTCGTTGGGACTTGTAACAACTCATCCAAACCATTCATTGTTAGAGACTTAAGTGGAATCTAGCAGGGTAATGGGAGGAAGTAACAGGTCATCGTTTGGAGTAATGACCCATTATGTCGAGTCATTGTATCAAGATCAGAGAAGTTAAAAAGTGATGGATGAAGTACCGATCGGATACCATGAGTTGTGGTATCAAGGAACGACCCGTTGTGACGCCCGTTGTCACTGGCAGTGCAGGTTTTTCAAAAATTTCATTAAGGATATTTTCGTCATTCCAAGCCCTAGGGTCCTAAACTATGTCATTTTAAGCTCGAAATAGTGTGTTTTAAGAAGGGTTAAGTCATTCTAAGCCTATTTCAATTTATGCATGCAAGCTTAGAGGTTTAAGGGGTGATCAAGCCTAGTCTCTTCAAAGTTCTTCCCCAAATTTCCTTTGCGCTATCAAGGGAGTTGGGAAATTAGATCCTTCCAGGTATGTAGGGTTATGAATGGGTGTAATTGTCCACACCCATTCCTAATCCTATCTCAATTCATGAAACTTCTAATTGATGAATCTATGGGGTTTTTACCTAATGTGTGAATTCTCTAAGTTTCAATCATAGGTATAATCCAAGCATGTTTCAAATGTTGAATTATGATTAATGGGGATATTTTACAATGTTTTCAATTATCAAGTATGATTTCAAAATTTATAAATTATGACGCCCATCCATAAAAGTTCATAAAAGTTGAGATCTATGAAATATGTATTCAAGCATGATGACATGTTTATGAAGAAAGTATGATTTCGAATTACCCATGTATATATTTATGTATTCAAACGATCAAGTCTACGTCAAGCATGTTTAAGTATTGGGCAAGCGCATATGATCATGTATGTTTCATGGATTTATCTAAACATCATGTATTAGCTTACCACATGGATTTTGGAGTCTAGATTCCCGCTATTTTTTAGCTTGTGGTATGGTTTGAGCCAAGGCTCCTCATGTTATGATTTCATATTCATGTATGCATGTTATGAGTCAGCTTCGTCATTAGACGATGGTTCAGCTTCATTGAAAAATTATGGAGAGCATATGCATGTTTTATGAGTAGTGTCTAGCATCGAGTAGGCTAAGGGTCAGTCAACCCTGTGCCTCAGAACTACGTGCCAATTTAGGTTTACATATATACTTTGTGACCTCCCTTGGTGTTTCCCCTACCCCCAAGGGGCCTTGAGCTTGATATCGATATCATGGTAGCGTCCTTATCCCTAACAAAGCTTTGGAAACCTCTGCCCACTTGAGTGTGATAGTCGGGACCACGTAAGCTCTAATGTGGTAATGTCGGTTATACGAAGAGTCTCCCATTGTTCCCCATGATTTCAGTTATGCATGTTCATCAATCATGATATCATGTTTCAGCAGGTTTAACCCAATGTTCAGTTTTACTTATGATTATCATCTTTCAGCTTTGGGTCATTCGATTCAGTTATGATGTTCAGATCATGATTTCAGAAAATAGCATACAAGCCCTACTCTCAGAATCTTATCTTGTTTATGTTTTATAATATGCATGATTTATAATTTTACTTACTTAGCAGTTTTACTTACCTTGTATACTCGGTACATTCCACGTATTGACCGTATACTCTATGCTGCATCATTTCATGATACAGGCTTTGATATCCAGACTCAGTCTCATTACTAGCCAGATTCCTGGCATTAGTACCTCTCAATCAGAGTTGGTGAGTCCTCATCTTTCGAGGGCCTTTCTTATCAGATATGTTCCGTATTTTTAGTTTTCAGACTATAGTGAGTTAGTTGGGGTCTTGTCCATCAACTCATCAATATTAGAGGCTTTTCGGACATAGTTTGTATTCATCTATAGACTTATGTATGTATTCAGATTATATGTTATGTTCAGACTTTCTCTATATTAATTATGTTGATCTTCTGTTTTATTTGAATGAGTTAGATGTTATGCTCATGCCATGGGTCGGCTTGGAGCCTCTCGGGGTTCTTTGTCCCGTGTCTCGATCCGGACCTATGTTCATGTCATGATAGTTGATGGCCTATCTCAACATGATACATACCATCAAGGCTACTCTGTTTGCAATGAGGGTGTTGTCATTGACCGCCGGTGCCAACCTGTGGCAAACTAGTGTCCAGTAGGCCTTCGCTATAAAGTTAGCGAGGCTTTTGTGACCTGCCGACCACTGATCACCCACTCTACCTCCTCCTTATCATCTGCTATGACCCCAGTTAGCCATTTCACTTGGCTCTATCTCTCCTCCAAACTCAGTTGCTTTACCCTTTTCAGGGCATCTATTCGGTAGTCGAACTTAGCTGTGGCATTTGGAGCTCTGAATTGTGGCCTATATAACATCCGGGCAATGGTCTACTCAGAGATGTCAACCATGCGTCCCCGGTCCATGACACTATCGAGCTTAGGCTGTTCCTTCAATTTTTGCCCGATTTTTGCTTTTTTCTCCATCGTTGCCAAATAATTGGCATAAAACTCCCAGACTATCTCGACACTGACTTTTTAAGAGTTTTAGCCATCTAATCAAACTCATAAAAGCTGAAAATCTACTTCATCTCCTTGACCTCATTTAGTTCACTAGTCAAGATTTGCGGTTCCTCCTGAATACTCTGCCTGGGATGCTTCTTGGAGGTGAGAGTGAGACCCTGCTCATAGATCTCCTGAGCATCAAGCACATGCCACCTCATAGTCCAACTCTCTCATGGTGGAGTCTGATCAGCTTCATCCTCAACGGCCACTTCCTCAGGCCCGGACTCATCATCACCCTCTCCAAATTGGGCCTCCTTAGACCCCTCATTAATATTTGAGCCACTACCAGATACTTGAGCCTAATCACCTGCTCCTTCCTTAGACTGGGGAGCAGCTGCTGAAGCAGTGGAAGTAGCTTTGGCCTGAACCTTAGCTTGTTACCTAGTGGTATGTGTCTCATCAGTGTCAGTTGTATCCCCTTGGTATTCCTCTATCGAACCACTAGGGGTGTTGCCTGCTTGGTCAGAGTTTGAGGGCTCATCTCTCAATGCCCTCCGAGCAGTAATTTCAGCCTTGGCCCTCTTGTCTTAGGCCTTCTTGTTTTACTTCCTTTTGAATGTCATTGTATCTATGGAGTAAAAGGTTAGTATGTAAGCTTTGAGAAAAAGAAAGAAAAAAATATCATCCTTAGTAATTCTCAATGAGCCATCAGTATGAGTCGTACCATGATAGTACGATCCATACTAAGACTCATAGTATGCTATGACACTGTCACCACTCCTTTGTACGACTCATACAAGGTTGGTACGAATCGTACTAAGGGTTGTATGAGGAATTCCCTAAAACTATGGTTCTTAGTATTTTTGTACGAATCATGTTACAAACTGTAGTTGGATTCCATGAGTCATTGATGACATTCAAATCCACTCTTCATGAGGAGAAAGTGTAAACGATCACCGTAATATAAATACCCAACTAAGAGTGGGGGTCGAATCAACAGGGAATAGCGATTGAATAACGCAAATGTTGTCTATTAACTTGAACTAAAATTGCATCCATGCATTGAAATGAAAATATAAATGTTGGGAAAAAAGCGAGATCACAATGTCAATTAAAATCAACTATCAAGAGAACAACGAAACCAAATTAAATAAAAATTATGAGCAAGGGCCAGAGGTGTGCTATTGATGGGGTTTGATTGGATTGGGATTCACTAAAAAATTAAATTATTACTCATAAGCATAAATAACTGTGGATAAAGTAAAACCCGATATTTACAACCATTTGGGTGCTCTTTTCCTTGAATTTTTCAAACCCCAAGGCCTCAATTAATTAATCCACTATGGCTTAGGTAAGATTTGAGCTATCTCTAGCCTCAAATCTCTAATGGCTGTATGATTATAGGTTATGACTACCTCTAGCCCAATCCCACTGTCACGCCCCGCCTTAGAGGGTATGACTGGCACCTGGTGCCCCACTAAGATCTAGAATAATCTGACTGGACTTATGCACTACTGGTGCAAACTTACTTATCAAGTCAAGAAAACAACGGGCTATATCTCGGCAGTAAACACAGTTCTCCGGCCGACAAGGCCGCTTAGCCACCTATAAAATAAAACAACTATCTAGAAACAGATAATGATAGGGAGTCCTATGCGGGTCGACAAGGCCACCATGCTGTCTAGTTATAACTGAAATAAAAATCAGGTGACTTACACATGCTATAGCCGACAAGGCTACAACTCAACAGATAAACAAGGCCCGCATGACTGTAATCACAAAATGAAATACACATCTGGGCCCTACACGGCCAACAAAGACCAGCCACAGGGAACTGTACATCTGCAAGCCTCTAGGAGGAGAATAATGGTCGAGACAGGGCCTCGACATACCCATAAACTGAACAATAAAAAAATAGACCTTCTAACTATTAGCTCCGAAGGAAGGGAGCAAACTATGCTGCTAACCCTGACAAGAAGCTACAAAGCTCCTGGTCTGTGCCTATCCACACCTGCAGGCAAGTAATGCAGTGCCCACGAAGGGCGTCAGTACAATATGCACCAAATATGTAAGGCAGTAAAGTAATAACTGAATGAGAGCTGAAGAACTGGAATCATCATACAGAAGGAAAATAGTTTAACCTGTACGATCTCGCTATCTGTAGTATTTAATTAATAGGATACAAATATACACAAACAAGAACCTAACCGAGCCCTCATATGCTTGGAAGGTACAACCCACACAAGAATAACCTACATGGGCCTCCATNTCTACTATCTGGTTGTTAATGATTGTAGTATACGGTAACCCAAAAAGGCCCTCACATCCTCGATTTAATAGAACTCACTATGGCCCTCACGGCCTCAATCTGGTGGGACTCACTATGGCCCTCACGACCTCAATCTAATGGAACTCGCTATGGAGCTCGCAGCCTCAGTAGAATAGGACTCGATATGGCCCTCGCGGCCTCTGTATAATGGATCTCAGTATGGCCCTCGCGGCCTTAATATGATAGAACTCAATATGGCCCTTGCAACCTAAATATAACAGAACTCACTATGGCCCTCGCGGCCTCAATATAACAGAACTCAATATGGCCCTCGTGGCCTCAATATAACAGAACTCAATATGGCCCTCACAACCTCAATATCATAGAACTTTATATAATACTATGGCTAATCACAATAGATATGCCTTTGACTCTCTTACTGGGACTCAAACTGTATTATAATAATCAGGAAGCTAACTTGCCGAAGGAATTCTCTTTAACATACCTCGATTGTCGTTTCCTTAGTAACTATCGAGTTTCATATGGTATTCAATAGCCCTTCCTAACTAGACTCGTACTACTGAGAGAATGAGACTAGTTTCAATACTAAATTCAGCAGAAACAATAACTTATAATACCAATATTGGCTATACTTCAACATAACAAAACACGACCGAAAAAATATAATTTCCCGAGAGTTCAGAAGGGAGAAATACTTACTTGAAGCCTGTGATCGTATAGAAACTAGTTTTGAGTCATTCCGACGACTTTGACTCGGAAGGGTTATGATTTACCGGGCGAATTTTACGAAACTAACTCCGTAGTAATGCTTCCTACGGCCTTAAACTTCGATACCCGAAGTTAATTTTAATTTGGATGGTGTTTCGTAGAATAAATGAATGAAAATCTCTGAATTCCCTCGACCTTTACTCTCTCTGCCCGAAGGTGTATATATATGTAATGAAACAAATGAAAGCAACTTAATATATATTACATTTGGGAGGTGGGCAGGGGGTCCGTGGCATGGACCCCATCGCCCAATCCTGGGCCATGCCACAGTGCTCAACGCGCTAGGGAGGGGTCCGTGAGACGTTGCCCCTTCGGGCAGCTGGTCCGGCCCTCTCCCCTGTGAGCTTGACTCCGTGCTCGTTCGACCTTTTCCCCGAGCCTTTTCTCGTACGCGTCACACTCTAAAACTCTTAACTTACATATGGATCGGCCAACTAAATGTTAGGAACTTATAGGGATGAAAGGCTATACTCAGCTCCCTCTAAGGTCTAGCACACATGCTCGTAACATATCCTTGAGTGTCTGAATGGTGCGCTCTGCCTAGCCGTCTGTTTGGGGATGAAAGGCTATACTCAGATTAACCTGCATCCCAAAACCTTTCTAAAATGACTGCCAGAATCTAGCTGTAAACTGTGCTTCTCTGTCAGAAATAATATATACGGGAACACTGTGCAATCAGACTATCTCTTTAATATATAACTCTGCATAGTATTCAGCTGAAAATGTAGCCTGAACTGGTAGGAAGTGAGTTGATTTCGTCAGTCTGTCAATGATAACCCAAATAGAGTCAAACTTACATCTAGTACGGGGTAACCCTGTCACAAAGTCCATATTAACTACTTCCCATTTCCACATTGGTATAGTCATCTCATGGGTTGATCCGCCAGGTCTCTGGTGCTCAGACTTTACCTGCTAACAATTAGGGCAATGGGCTACAAATGTGGCTACATCTTTCTTAATTTCAAGCCACTAGTATATCTCTTTTATGTCTTGGTACATATTCGTCGAGCCAGGATGGAGAGAGTAACGAGAATGGTATGCCTCGGCCATAACCTATTGGCCGAGCCCTGTTGCATCCGGAATGCAGAGGTGACCTCTGTATCTCAATACCCCATCTCCAGCTACCCCAAAAGCCGCTAGTTTGCCCTGTTGAACTTTATCTCTGAGCTGTGCTAAATGAGAGTCCTCATACTACCGTTCTTTTACCTCTACAACCAGGGAAAATATTGCTGTATTCTGAATTCTGGCCCCATTGTCCCCTGAATCTATTACCTGAACTACTAAACTGGCTAATCGATGCAACTCTCGGGCTATCTCCCGCTTTTCTAGCCTCAGATATGCTAAACTCCCCATAGATCTGCGACTGAGGGCATATGCTATAATATTAGCTTTCCCAGGATGATACAAGATGTTCACGTCGTAATCTTTTAGCAACTATAACTAATGGCACTGTCGCAAATTCAACTCTTTCTACGTGAGAATATACTAGAGGCTCTTATGATCCGTTAAAATATCCACATGTACACCATACAAGTAATTCCTCCATATTTTTAAGGCATGAATCACTGCAACTAACTCTAGATCATTGGTGGGATAGTTCCTTTCATGCTTTCTAAGATGTTTGGAGGCATAAGCGATTACCTTCCCGTGCTGCATCAGGACACACCCTAACCCGATGCTTGAAGCGTTACAATACACGACATACCCCTCTGAACCTTTTGGCAATACTAACACTGGTGGACATTAACCTATTTTTCAATTCTTGGAAACTCTTCTCACAGGTCTCGGTCCACTAAAATTTGGCTGCTTTCTGAGTCAATTTAGTCAAGGGCGCCAATAGGGTAGAAAATCCTTCCACGAACCTCCTGTAATACCCGACTAGACCCATAAAACTACGAACTTCTGTGGGAGTGGTAGGTATGGGCCATGTCTTTACTGCCTCTATTTTCTGTGAATCAACTTGAATACCAGCCTTTGATACAATGTGGCCCAAGAAAGCTACAGAACTCAGCCAAAACTTCGAGAATTTCACATATAGCTGGCGGTCTCTGAGTGTCTGAAGTACTGTCCGCAAGTGATCCTTGTGTTCTGCTTCTGAGAGGAAGTACACAAAAATATCGTCAATAAATACAATCACAAACAAATCTAAGTATGGCCGGAAGATAGTGTTCATCAAGTCCATGAATACTGCTGGGGCATTGGTCAACCCGAAAGACATAACTAGGAACTCGAAATGACTATACTTAGTCCTTAAAGCCGTCTTCGGGATATCTTTTTCCCGCACTCGAACCTGATTGTATCCGGATCTTAGGTCAATTTTAGAAAACTGCTTCGCCCCTTGCAGCTGATCAAACAAATCATCTATCCTAGGAAACAGGTATTTATTTTTGATAGTCACTTTATTCAACTGCTGATAACCTATGCACATACGGAGAGAGCCATCTTTCTTTCTCTCAAATAGAACTGGTGTACCCCAAGGTGGCGTACTTGGTATGATAAAACCCTTATCTAACAAACCTTTCAGCTGTTCTTTCAATTCCCTCAATTCAACCGGAGCCATTCGGTATGGAGGAATGCATATAGGCTGAGTATCTGACAGCAAATCAATAGAGAAATCAATTTCCCTTTCTGGAGGGATGCCAGGGAGTTCATCTGGGAACACATCTGGAAATTCATTAACCACTGGGATGGACTGAAGAGTCGGGGGCTCTGCTTGTGTATCTCGAACCCTAACAACATGGTAGATACAACCCTTTGCTATCAACTTCTTTGCCGTAAGATAGGATATGAACTTACCCCTTGGTGTGGCTGTACTACCTCTCCATCCTTGCACTACTTCCCATGGGAAGTGGAATCGAACATTTCTGCTCCAACATTCTACAGTAGCATAACATGGTGCCAGCCAATCCATACCCATAATTACATCAAAATCAATCATTTCTAGCTCTACTAGATCTGCTAAGGTCTGACGACCGATAATCTCTACAGTACAACCCCGATAAATTCTTTTAACAATAATAGAGTTACCTAGGGGTGTAGATACTGAAAAAGGTCGCTGAAGCAATTCTGGCACTATATCAAACTTTTGGGCTACTAATGAAGTAACATACGACAAAGTAGAGCCCGGATGTATCAAAGCATAAACTGAGTGAGAACATACATCCAATATACCTATCACAACATCTGGCAACAACTCCAACTCCTTTCGCCCTGGTAGTGCATATGTGCGGTCCTGTCCGCTTCCTAAACTGGATGCCTCGGATCATCCTCGGCCCTTGCTAGCTGGAGCTGAGGGTCCACACCCTGCAGAGGGTGTTGGGGCATACGAACCTGCTGAAGATCTATCCTGTTGACCTTGGTTGCTCTGGCGTCAAGTCAGATAATTTCTCATCACATGCCCCTCCTGTCCGCAAGAATAGCAGGCTGTGGAGCCATACCTACACCTCCCCAGGTGCTGCCTATGGCAAGTACTGCATCGTGGCACTACTAATTCTGTCTGATCCGGTCCTCTCTGCTGCTGTGAGCCTGATGCTTGTGAACTCTCATCGAGACCTGGCTATCCACGACGATCTGATCTGCTACCCTGCTGCTGCTGGAATGGGGGCCTGGGCAAACTATTTGATAAGCAAGGCTGGGGTCCACCCAAAAAATCCGCCTGAAAGTCTGCCGACCTACCCCTCCGACGCTGCTCCTTACCTGCCCTTTCCATGGTGTACTGCCACTGCCTGATCTCCTCTATATGCTGAGCAAATGCTTGTACCTGAGAATATCCATATCCTCTCGCAATGTGGCTATAATACATGACTCCGCATATTCTGGCGCAAGTCCCATAATGAACCGATGCATTCTGGCTGGCATGGTGTCAACAAACGAGGGCGCATACTTAGATAAGGAATCAACCTCAATGCATATTCTCGGACGCTCATTCTACCTTGCTCTAGGTGCAAGAACTGCTCTACTCTGGCCTGCCGGACCTCTTGGGGCAAGTAATGATCTACGAAATTCTTAGAATAAATAGGCCACGTAGGTGGAGGTGCATCTCTGCCTCGGGATCTCTCCCAACTCTCGTACCAAAAAACTGCTACATTTCATAGTCGGAATACGCTAGCTCAACTTACTCGGTAGATGAAGCATGTATAACCTTGAATATACTCTACAACTGATCTATAAAATTCAAGTGATCCTCTCTATGATCAGTCCTTGAAAACTGTGGGGAACTCAGAGCGAGAAATTCACGAACTCTCGAGCTACCAGGCCCCTCAGCGGACTCAGCGGCAACTGGTACTACGAGCTGAGGCTGACGCTGGGTAGCCATCATGTGGACCCACATATAAAATGCACCCCCAAGCTCCTGATCTGATGGTATTGGAATACCTGGGGGTGGTACTTGTGTATCTGCTGCCCTGGTGGGCTTTGAGTGCGGTTGTGAGTGCTGGGTAGATCAAGGGGATGTCTCCCTATTGCCCTCAGACCGGGTCAACTATGACTGGGCCCCCCAACTATTGCCCTCCCCTGCTGTCATATCTAAATCTCGACCAGTCGCAGTCCATTGTACAATTGACATTTTTCTCTATAAAACAAAATGACGTAAGCTTAGGGGATTACCCTATACAACTCAGCTCTATAGCACGACCGGAGGAGAAAGAAGAGTAACCACACTATTATGTCTCGTAGCCTCCTGTCCATAGAATGTGGTGCACAACACATTCATAGAAAAGACTCTACTTGACACGGCTTGCAGACTCCCTGGGATACGACCTATTCTGATACCAAGTTTGTCACGCCCCGCCTTGGGAGGTATGACTGGCACCTGGTGCCCCACTAGGGTCTAGACTAATCTAAATGGACTTATGCACTTCTGGTGCAAACTTACTTCTCAAGTCAAGAAAACAACGGGCTATATCTCAGATATAAACACAGCCCCCGACCGACAAGGCTACTTAGCCACCTGTAAAATAAAATAGCTACCCAGAAACAAATAATGATAGGGAGGCCTATGCGGGCCGACAAGGCTACCATTCTGTCTAGTTATAACTGAAATGAAAATCAGGTGACTTACACATGCTATAGCCGACAAGTCCACTACTCAACAGCTAAACAAGGCCCCACACGGCCGTCATCACAAAATGAAATACACATCTGGGCCCCACACGGCCAATAATAGACCAACCATAAGGAACTGTACATCTGCAAGCCTCTAGGAGGAGAATAGTGGTAAAGACAAGGCCTCGACCTACCCATAAACTGAACAATAAAAAAAATAAACCTTCTAACTATTAGCTCCGGAGGAAGGGAGCTAACTGTGCTGCTAACCCTGGCTAGATGCTATGAAGGTCCTGGTCTGTGCCTATCCGCACCTGCAGGCAAGTAATGCAGCGCCCATGAAGGGCGTCAGTACAATATGTACCAAATATGTACCAAATATGTAAGGCAGTAAAGTAATAACTGAATGACAGCTAAAGAACTGAAATCATCATACAGAAGGAAAAGAGTTTAACCTATACGATCTCGCTATCTGTAGTATTTAATTAATAGGATACAAATATACACAAACAAGAACCTAACCGGGCCCCCATAAGCCTGGAAGGTACAAGCCACACAAGAATAACCTACCTGGGCCCCCATAAGCCTCGATAGGTACAAGCAATATATATATTCTACTATTTGGTTGCTAATGATTGCAGTATACAGTAACCCAAAATGGCCCTCATAACCTCAATTTAATAGAACTCACTATGGACCTCATGGCCTCAATCTGGTGGGACTCACTATGGTCCTGACGGCCTCAATCTAATGGAACTCACTATGGCCCTCGTAGCCTCAGTAGAATAGGATTCGATATGGCCCTCGCGGCCTCTATACGATGGAACTCAGTATGGCCCTCGCGACCTCAATATAACAGAACTCAATATGTCCCTCACAACCTCAATATAACAGAACTCAATATGGCCCTCGTGGCCTCAATATAATAGAACTCAATATGGCCCTTGCGGCCTCAATATCACAGAACTCAATATAATAAGACAACTAATGACAATAGATATGCCTTTGAATCTCTTACTGGGACTCAAACTGTATTATAATACTCAGGAAGCTAACTTGCTGAAGGAATTCTCCTTAACATACCTCGATTTCCGTTTCCTCAGTAAGTGGTGAGTTTCAACTTGTATTCAATAGCCCTTCCTAACTAGAATCATACTACTGAGAGAATGAGACTAATTTCAGTACTAAATTCGGTAAAAACAATAACTTATAATACTAATATTGGCTATACTTCAACTTAACAAAACACGGCCGAAAACGTATAATTTCCTGAGAGTTCGGAAGGGAGAAATACTTACTTGAAACCTGTGATCGTATAGAAACTAGTTTGGAGTCATTCCAACAACTTTGACTCGGTTGAGTTATGATTTACCGGGAGAATTTTACGAAACTAACTCCGTAGTAATTCTCCCTTCAGCCTTAAACTTCGATACTCGAAGTTAATTTGAATTTGGACGGTGTTTCATAGTGTAAACGGATGAAAATCTCTCAATTCCCTCGACCTTTGCTCTCTCTGCCCGAAGGTATATATATATATATGAAATGAAACAAATTAAAGCAACTTAATATAAATAACATTTGGGCGGTAGGAAGGGGGTCCATGGCACGGACCCCATCACGCCAATCCTGGGCCGTGCCACGGTGCCCAACGCACTAGGGAGGGGTACGTGACACGTTGCCCCTTCGAGCAGCTGGTCCGGCCCTCTCCCCTGCGATCTTGACTCCGCACTCATTTGACCTTTTCCCCAAGCCTTTTCTCGTACGTGTTGCACTCTAAAACTATTGACTAATGTACAAATAGGCCAACTAAACATTAGGAACTTACGGGGTGTAACACCCACATACTCAAGACCCAATTGCGCACCATTGCTTTCTCACCCATATTCAATTTCCTTTTTTCAAACAAAAATGAAATAAGTAGACATAATCCACATTTGCAACTATGGGTAATTCAATTATAATTTTGGAGAAAATAACAAATTTATACCAAATGAGTAATTACAAGATTAATATAGTCACACCCAATCCAATATATCCCCAATCATGCACACACTCCTAGCAAAATATCTAGCTACTCATAGATGAATATACAAAAGAATTTTGTCAAATAAATTCATAAAATTCATCATTAAGAGTAAATAGCAAGCTCAAAATTGTCTTTAATGGTGGTTTGTACCTTGAGGAGGAGGAAGAAGAAGAAAAACTATTTAATATTTCTCTCTCTAACTCTATAAATCTGGAATAGAATATTCAGTACTTTCTAGAGAATGTACAAAAATAGGTTAAAAAATGCTCCTCAAATCCTGTGCTGGATGATTTTTCCCTCCTGAAAACCGCCTCACTTGTGAGTCACTGGCGTTCCGCCGATGCCCATCCGTGGGAGGCCGCTTTGTCGCAGGTGGGGTCAATGACTTTGGGGATCTGATTAGCATTGGCACCGGTGGTTCACATGTGCTTACCCACATTCCTCTAGTGCACCTTCCACTTATCGCTAGTATGCTCCTGCATTTCAGCCGACGTTTCGTCAGTCCCATCCAGTAGAGCTTCGGTACTCTTCTGTAATTCTATTCTTTTTTCCAATTCATTGCCTTCTCTTCTTAAGTTGAATTCCTGCAAAAAAAAAGAGAAAGCACATAAAATTCTCTCAAAATACTTGCAAATGAAGCAAAGCTCATGTTTAAAAGCCTAATGAGTTGATAAATTACCAACTCATCAAACCCCCAAACTTGAACCAATTCTTGTCCTCAAGCAAGGCAATTCTTTATAGCTGAACTATAGGAGTAAGCATGTCATTCTATATGAGATTATGCACAAGGGACAACTACGATCCAGAAAACCCAAAGATCGCTCACCAACTCAAAGGAAAAGAGGAGACTCAACACTTTATGCAAATACTTCAAGAGATGACCACAATCAATTGGCATGATTCACATTTGATTCCTTCATTCTAAACAAGGAGCATGATTGATGACAACAAGCTTATATTGAATCTTAAGTCATTAAAAATTCACATTCAAAGTTTGCCTCAAGCTCACTACATTCTTGTCTCAATCATATCTTTTGGCATGTGCAAGCATGTTCCCTAAGGAGATGATGCTACTCACATCAAGAGAGAATCCCATTGAATTATCAAGCAATTCACATTCAAGGGATTATAGAATGAAACAAATATGCTCACTCTCACAAAGAAACTCTCGTGCAGATAACTTGACCCATAGACTTTCCCTTCATGTAACTCTCCACTAATTAGAGTTGCTACACTTACAATCAATTAGGACTTGGAGGTTATGATGAAGTCTAGGGGTAAAGGGTATGATGACTTTTAAGTTCTAGTGATTAGAACATCCTTAATGCTTTCTTTGTAAATCTCATTGCATATTCCATTTTCTTTTGAGATTACCCTCACCTTTTATCTCCTTGAACAACATTTTCACATTTGAAATAAGAGCCCTACTTATCTCTCCTTAGTTACCACTCTTCATTACATTTAAGCAAGAGGTAGAACCTTTCCACAATTCGGTTCTTTTCACCCAAACAATTTATTTATTCTTTTCATAATGTGGTGCTACCTTACATTGAAATTCACGTTATTTTCCCATTTTCCTTTTTGTAATCCCCAAACTTAGGCTTTTTCCTCATCTTTTCCTTTTCTATTTCCACATTTTTGGGACTTCAAGCACCATTTTTGCAATTCTTCTCATAATTAGCACTAGGGAGGATGGGTGTCAAAGAGGGATTATAAAAAAGGTAATAGGCTTGTAATGTGATTTTCAAGGAAAAGGTTTAAAGGCTCAACATTGACTAGCAAGGATTCATGCTCAAGGAGATCATATGGGTAAATTAGCTATCAAAATAAATCCTAAAATCAGCTTCCAAGTGCAACTACATCTAGAATTTCTCCTTGAGTCACACTTGGGACAAGTTTTAGACAATTATTCATGCAAGAGAATTAAACTAAAACCTTTCTCACAAAGCATCACCCTTCAAGGAGTTCACGCCATTTTCATCACCACAACAAGAGTCATAAAATAAGATAGCATTTGAATCAAGAGGACAAATAAAAAATTTGTAACTTATGAAAAAAGAGTACTCAATTTTCACATTCAAATATCCCTATCTTTTTCAAAACTCATATTTTTTATTGCCATGCCATTTAAATTTTTTTTGGTGGTATCTCTCAGAAGTAATTGCAATCATTAACTCAAAAAGAACTTTAAACGTAGCATTTTCCCTTTGGGAATGCCACCAGGTTCGACAATAAAAGAAAAAAAAAACTCGCTCCTTGGGAAAGAACCGTAGTATAAAGAAAACCCTTGAAGTTTATTCACTAACTACTATAAACAAAAGGCTATAATTGACACTTGGGTCATGAAACATTTGGTAATTGAACACAGACCCAATTAATGGCACTAACAACTTAGCAAAAGATTCTCATTTATTTCTAGAACCCGACAAGGTAGACATAAGCCATACAAAAAAGAACACCTCCATCCCTAACTAATAGATTACGTTGTCCTCAATGTACAAATGGAGAACAATCAAGGGTAAGAAGACTCCCTGGCGGATCTAGCGAGGGGACCGGGGGATCCATGAGTAGGTGACCTCATCAAAATACCAAGAATCAGTCTCAGATGTGAAGGGCATTAGAGGGTCAGGTGGAAGTGTGAGTGTCTTTACCGGTGAGGATACTTTCCAGTGGTCTGAAAGAATTCTATTCTCATGATAGGAAGTCCCATCTACCCCAACAGGCCGCCAAGATGGATCCACTTCATAGAAAGTGCACATCATAGGGCGAGGTGTTCTACTGTGGTATATTTCCTCATCTGATATCACTTCAGACGGGTTGTCGTAGTCCATACACCAGTCATCCGATGGACTTTTACTACTTACTAGTTGAGCCTCCTCAAGGGCCGATGTATTTAGATCAATATATTTTGGTGACAACATCTCCTTGAAGCTGTCAATTTCTTTCTTTATAGTCGTCACTTCATTTTTCAACATATAAACTCTCACACATAGGCCTTCTAATTTGTCAATTACAAGTCTCATTGCTCTTTTGATGGCTTGTTGAATCATAGAGGGAATTTCCTTTGCCAATTTTAATAATTGAACATCATGGGACCGGGCTATATGTGTTGTCATATTCAGAATGCCCTTTGCTGGTGATGAGGGCCCCCTATTGGTTGGTGGTGAAACCGCTGCATATTCATGACATCTTGACGGTGAATGAGTTGCTAGTTCCATGGTCAACTTAGGACACTTTGAACTTGGGGCATCCTTGTCTGTCTTAGTGGCCAAAGTAATCACTCCCTAAACCCTCACTATTTTGTCCAATGTCCTAAATAAGGGACAGTTGGCATGAAGGCAAAGCAGAATGGTGAGAATAGGATAGGGCATTGAAGTTTCTTTTTTCCTAGCCTTCCTTTTGAATTGCTCAACAATAATCTCCCTCACATTTTTATGTGCCTGAAATCCATGATGCAAGCCACTAGAATTGCGGTCTCAATGGGAACATGATTTTTGCTTTTGGAGGGAATGATATGGGCACATACCAAATCAAGCCACATTCGTGCTTCAAATTTGAGATCATGCCGGTGAATCAAGCCCTTTGTTATAGCTCAATGCAGTTGACCCACAACAATTATCTTGTCCATCCACTCAAATTGATCATATATTTCATCTAATTTTTCTTTTGAAATCTCGACTTGGACACGCTGTGTCAACCCAATAAATAGAGTTGATTTCACCTTGGGTGAGGGAACTTCTTGGCCCTGTATCAGTACATATGATAAACATGGCATTTTATCAACTCTACCTTTATGCTTCAAGATATCCTGTTCTACCCTATAAGAGGCATAAAACTCCCTCACCAACTTGGGAAAAAAGGATCCAAGGGTATTGTGAAAGGCTTCCAATTGCGAATTTAAAATTGATCATAAATGTCTGGAAAGTCATCTTTGAAGGATCCAACCTCAAATCGAGCTTCTGAAATGATAGACCATTTCTCCTTACACTGAACATAATAATTCTTCATTTTATTAAGCCCAAAGTGGAGTTGATCAATTCTCTTTTCCTCATCAGACTCTACTCCTGGGGCGTGACATCAGTTATTGGTGTTTTTCCTTTGCCACATTGTTGAGAGGTGGACATGATTCTTCAAAGAAATGTTAGTGCCACATACTGCTCTTTTTGGGTTTTGTATAATATGAAAGTAAAAGACATAGCAAACTAATCTAGAAATAAAAATTTCAGAGTTGGATGAGAACAAGTTGCAACATCAAAAACAAGTGTTGGTAGTCCGATGTTACAACTGTGAAACGCAACTGGTATAAACCTGCGAGTCGAAGCTGAGCCGTCAGCTTGGACAGATGACTGGGCACAAAGATTCTCTATCGGTGTTACACAGGCGTTTCACCGGTCTTAATCCACAAAGCGCAGGTGAATTTCGGATCTGGGAAGTGTCCTAAAGCTTTGAACCCCGACTTATGCCTCAGCCTAAGTTTCGCTAGTAATGACTAGTGACACGCCGATTTAATGCTATATTAACATCAACAACATTCGACCCAGTTAAACAAGAAGCTCTCAGTCTCATGATTTACTCAACTCAGTCCCACATTGTGATCAAACCTTTCAAATAACACAACAAAAGAAAAATGATGATTCACCCTTAAAAACGACATCACCCGATCGATCATCGGGCAAATCATGCATTTGAAGTACTTGGGGTTACTCAGACTTCACCCCCAACTAATATATCAAATACAAACTATGAGAACACACCATAATTGCAAAGCACAACGTGGGAAATGGGAGATATGGGTACGGAAATTCCAAATATATTATCATTAATCCTTCACTCTCATTTCCAAACAACAAGCAATATAAGAGCACAAGGACACATACCAATTGAGCAATGAGAATAACGAATAGCTAGATTTGAACTTGGTGTCTTGATAAAAAATGGTGTTTTCAACAGTGGGGAATGTTTTTTCTTAGTGAGAAGTGTGTGAGTGAGATGAAATGAAAGGAAAAGGAGTGGGGATTTTATAGGCTGAAGAGAGGGAGAGTGATTGGGTGATGAGAAGGTGGGTTTAATGGTAGGAAATTGGAAATGTGAAAATTTGTGGGAAAGTGAGTTGTTGGGAAAGTGGGAAGGTGAAATAAAGGGTATGTTGGGATTTTAAAAAAGGTTTGACCTATTTTAAAATCCATGGGTCGGGTTGGTCAATATTTTGAATGAAATAAGTACCTTTACCTGCGCTGAACCTGTGTCCGCCAGTGGATACCGGTGTTTCACCGCTTCAAGCGCAGGTTGCCTCCACCCATGCCCAATTCACTATTTGCAAGTTATGGTTGACCGGAAGTTCATAGATTGTCATCTGCGTGCCACCGATGGGTCACAGTTCATAATTCACTTCCCAGGTACACTGGTTGAAACCGGCGGTGAACTGGCAGTTCGCGGATTGGCATTGGTGTTTCACTGGAGGGGCATCGGTTCACTCCTCTTTTCCGTCATATTCTGGACTCCACCTGCATGTGCGTAACATTTCACATTTGAGATCCTGTGTTTCACAAGTATTGCGCCACTAGTGCCCTATTTCTGTTTCAACTCATTCTTTATCCACTCTACCTACAAAACAAAAATCAACCAAACATCAAGCCATCAATCATGAAAACACTTAGGTTGCCTCCCAAGAAGTGCCTTATTTAACGATGTGGCACGACAAAGTTGTTTTGCTACAACTCATCAAGGTATGCAACTTCCACCATGTTGATTTCTACCGACACTCCTAAATACCTTTTTACTCGTTGGCCATTCACTTTGAATCTCAACTCATCATCTCTTTCTAGCTCAATAACTCCATTCTCGAAAACTTGAACAACTTAAAGGGACCTGACCACTTAGATTTAAGCTTCTTTGGGAACAACCTCGGCCTAGAGTTGAAGAGTAGTACCTGCTCTCCCGGGTTAAATTCCCTTTGCCAAATTTTCTGATCATGGTAGTACTTTATTCGAGCTTTGTATATTATAACATTTTCATAGGCCCACATCCTAAACTTATCCTTCTCATTGATATTTTCCGCTCACCCCTGAACGACCTTTCCCCAATCAAGGTTTAATCTCTTCAAGGCCCATATAGCCTTATTCTCCAACTCCACTGGTAAATTTCAAGCTTTAACAAAAACCAATTGATATGGGGACATTCCAATTGGTGTTTTATATATAGTTTGGTAGGGCCACAAGGCATCATCAAGTTTCCTTGCCCAGTCTGTTCTATTGACATTGACTTTTTTAGTCAAGATATAATTTATTTCCCGATTGGACACTTCTTCTTGGCCACTGGTCTGACGATGATAAGGGGTAGAAACTTTGTACTTTACTCCATACTTTTCTAGAAAGGCACTAAACAATCGATTGCAAAAATGTGATCCTCCATCACTGATGATAACTCTAGGGGTGCCAAACCATGAGAAGATATGCTTTTTAAAAAAGGCTGTCATGCTCCTCCCCTCATTGTTGGGCGACACCACAACTTCCACCCATTTAGATATATAGTCAACAGTCACCAGAATGTAAGTGTTACCATAAGATCTCACAAAAAGCCCCATAAAATCTATCCCTATACATCAAACAATTCCACCTCGAGGATTGGTGTCAAAGAAAGCTCATGTCACCTACAAATACTTCCTGTTCATTAACATTGATCACACTGCTTAACAAAGTCATGGGCATCCTAATGGAGAGCGCGCCAATAAAATCCATATTGTAGCACTTTTTCCATTGTCCTAACACTCCCGTAATGGCCTCCGACCGGTGATGAATGACAAGCCTTAAGGATTGGCATCATTTCCACCTCTGGGACACATCTACGAATTATTCCATCAACAAAACTACGAAAAAGTAGGGGCCGTCCCAATAAAACATCTGAAAAACATGCATGAATATATGGTTTTGAGATTTGATTTACATAAATTCTAGTGATTTGATTGTGGGTTTTGTTTTTAAAATCTCATTATAATCTATGGGTTTTAATCAGTTTTTATTATTTAAATAATTTATAATTCATCAATTCTCAGTTCTATATATTTAAGCCTAATTATGCATGCTCCATGATGAATTGATTTATGATCGATTTACCCATTGATGAAATATAAATACAACATGAATTATGATTTAAATCATGAATTTATTATGTTACCTATTATGATTTTATGGAATTAAAGATATTTGCATGATCTACAAGTATGTATGAATCATATGAATCATGAATTATGTTTTTGGCCGACTCATGGGCCTTATGTCATGGCTAGTTCACATATGTACAAGCATGTTTACGATTATCATGATTTAACTAGCCCATTAATCCATGCATGTTATACTATGAGCACTATATATGTTCTTGGGAGTAGTATCGAACACCGAGTAGGTTCGGAGCCTAGGTTCTGCCCTGGATCTCATAAACTACGTGCCACCGTAGGTATGTCGGGACCTCCTATGGGACTGTCCCGAGCCCAAATGGCCCTTTTCATGGTGATGTCACACTTTCATGGTTTGACCCTTGGCCAGGTACGAACACCCTCCCGACTAGGGTTACAAGTCGGGCTTCATGTGTGCTTATATGAGGTATGTCGGTTAAGAGAATCTCCCCACTGTTCCTTATGATTTATGCATGTCATGATTTTGTATGTTGGATCAAGTCAAGTTAAGTAAAATTCTTTTATTATGATTATGATTATGTCATGTTGCGAATACATTTTTGAAAACCTTGAGCCTTATGACATGTTTTGATGATTTACAACACGAGCATGATGTCCTATTCTTATAATCATTTACGAATCTTATATATATATTTTAAATTTCCTTTTTACTTACCTTGCATACTCAGTACATTCAATGTACTGACTGCATACTTTTTATGTTGTATCATTTTATGATAAAGGCCTCAGCTCTCAGGCTCACCCTCACCCGTAGATTATCTCAGAGTTGTTCTCAGCATACTTGGTGAGTCCTCATGTTCCGAAGGCTATGTATTCAGACTCTATGTTGTTCTTTTAGTTTCAAGATTATTGGGTTAGTTGGGGAGTTGTCCCATCAACCCGTCTTTTCATGATTAGAGGCTTATCAGACTACAAGTTGTAATTAGTCATATTGTATGGTCTAGTTTTTCTTTTCATTTTATTATGTCATGATTATGTTCTTTTTATGCTAAGTCTTCCACTCATGTGATTGGGATTAGATGTATGCTCAGGCCATGCATCGACTTGGGGTCCCTCGAGGCTCGTTGTCCCGTGTCTACGATCTGGGTGTACGTTCGGGTCATGAAAAACTTGGTATCAGAGCCATAGGTTTGAATTATCCTAGGGAGTTTGAAAGCTGCGTTAAGTAGAGTCTTTTTCATAGGTGTGAAGCGCGCCACACTTATGACAAAGAGGCTAATAGACATTTAGGAAATATTCCCTTCTTTCATGATCTATATCATACGATGATAGTCCTTTACCCTTCTAATTCATTCTAATCGCGTTTGTAGAATCATGCCTCCACGTAGAATGAACGCTAGAAGAAATGGTAATGGTAATGATCTTGAGGATGTCCGTGATGGTGAGCATCAGCCAGCCCCACCCGTTCATGGGGAGTACGCACCAGAGCCAACTGCCTACACTGAGTTTAGGGCAGCGATTCAGATGCTAGCACAGACCATGACTATCCATGTCCAAAATCAGAAAATGGCGTATTTCCCTCAGAATGGGAATGCAGCGGCAGCTAGGTGAGGGATTTCTTGAGGATGAGCCCTCCAGAGTTCACGGGGTCAAAGATGGACGAGGATCCACACGATTTCATAGAGGAGATTCTGAAGATCACCCGGGTTATGGGGGTAAACAATGGAGAGTGCATTGAATTGACCTTCTACCAGCTTAAGGGGGTGGCTCACATATGGTTCAAGTAGTGGAAGGATGCCAGGGTAGTGGGTGCAGGCCCGATAGGTTGGGAAGAGTTTCACATGACATTTTTTGATCGGTTCTTCCCTCGGTAGATGAGGGAGCTCAAAGTGGCCGAGTTTGTTAATTTGAAGCAAGGAAACATGTCCGTTCAGGAATAGGCATTGGAGTTTACTCAATTATCTAAGTATGCTCCGGAGTTGGTGGTAGACCAGAGGGCTCGGGTGAGCCATTTGTGCATGGGGTGGCGGACTACTTGGACAAGGATTGCAGTATCGCCATGCTTCATCGGGATATTGACTTTCATCGTATTGTATTGCATGCACAGTTGATGGAGTCAGTCTACAGGAGGCAGAGGGAGGCCAAGAGGGCCAGAACCGACAACTATGGGGTTTCTCAGGCCAGGTCAGGGGGTGAGCTCAGCACAGGTCTATCGCTCTAGCTCCATCATCAGCCAGAACGCCATCCAGGTTTAGGGGAGATCAGAGGAGCATGGCTTCAGGATCGACGGATTAGGGTAGCATGCAGGTGGAGCGCACTTTTCCAGTTTGTGCGAAGTGCGACAAGAATCATCCCGGGAGGTGCCTGGTTGGCGCAGATGCTTGTTTCGGGTGTGGCAAACCCAGACACAAAATCAGAGATTTCTCTTCAGCCAGTTCTACCACCCCAGTAGCACATCCCCCTCAGCAGGGTGCCTCTACTAATTTAGTAGGTGGTCAACACCAAAACAGGTTTTATGCTCTAGTACCCCGCCAGGAGCAGGAGGCTTCTCCATATGTGGTCAATGATATGTTACGAGTCTTCCATATTGATGCTTATGCCTTGTTAGATCTAGGAGCCACTTTGTCTTTTGTGATTCCCTATATTGCTAGTAGTTTTAGAGTTATCCTTAAAATTTTGTTAGAACCATTCTCAGTCTCTACCCCAGTCGGTGAATCCATTGTAGCTAGGCGGGTGTATAGAGGTTGCCCCATCACATTATTGCATAAGGTTACCTCCGCAGACTTAGTAGAGTTAGCTATGATTGGATTTGACCTCATTTTGGGCATGGATTAGTTGTTCGCATGCTACGCTTTAATAAATTGTAGGACCCGTGAGGTGGAATTCCGATTTCCGGGAGAGTCAGTTTTAGAGTGGAAGGGTAACTCAATTGTACCAGCCGGTCTGTTTATCTCATATCTTAAGGCCAGGAAAATGATCTCTAAAGGCTGCCTGTATCACCTAGTTAGGGTTAAGGATGTTGAGTCTGAGACCCCGACTATCCAGTCAGTTCCAGTAGTGTGTGAGTATTCGGAGGTCTTTCCCGAAGATTTTCTAGGTGTTCCTCCTAAGAGGGAGATTGATTTCGTCATTGATCTCTTACCCGATACGCAACCCCATCTCTATTCCTCCCTACAGGATGGCTCCAACCGAGCTAAAAGAGTTGAAGTATCAGTTGAAAGACCTGTTAGATAAGGGTTTTATTAGGCCGAGTAAGTCTCCATGGGGTGCACTAGTGTTATTTGTCCGAAAGAAAGATGATTCCCTTCGCATGTGTATTGATTACCGGCAATTGAACAAGGTCACCATCAAGAATAGGTACCCTTTACCCAGGATCAATGATTTTCTTGACCAGCTTCAGGGTGCCAAGTGTTTCTCCAAGATTGATCTCAGATCCGGGTATCACCAGCTCAGGGTTCGGGAGAGTGACATCCCAAAAATCGCTTTTAGGACTCGGTATTGTCACTATGAACTTGTTGTTATGTCTTTTGGGCTAACCAATGCCCCTGCAGCTTTCATGGACTTGATGAATAGGGTATTCAAGCAATATTTAGATATGTTCGTGATCATGTTCATCGATGATATCCTTATATACTCACGGAGCAGGGAGGAGCATGCCGCTCACTTGAGAGTAGTGCTTTAGACCCTCAAGGATCATCAGTTGTATGCGAAGTTCAGCAAATGTGAGTTTTGGTTGGACTCTGTAGCAATCTTGGGCCATGTGGTATCGAGTGAGGGCATAAGGGTAGATTCTCAAAAAATTAAGGCGGTAAAGAATTGGCCCAGACCGGTGAACCCATAAGATATCAAGAGCTTTTTGGGCTTAGCGGGTTACTACCGGAGATTTGTTGAGGGTTTCTCATCTATTACGGCACCTTTGACCAAGTTGACTCAGAAGAAGGTGAAGTTTTAGTGGTCGGAGGCTTGTGTCAAGAGTTGAAGACCTAACTCACGTCAGCACCAGTGTTGACCCTACTTTAGGGTACCGATGGTTTTGTGGTATATTGTGATGCTTCGAGAATCAGATATGGGTGCGTGTTGATTCAGCATGGGAAAGTGATAGCTTATGCCTCGAGACAGTTGACGGTTCATGAAAGGAACTACCCAACCCATAATTTTGAGCTGGTCGCGGTGGTGTTTCCATTGAAGATGTGGCGGCATTACTTGTATGGGATCCACGTGGATGTGTTCACGGATCATAAGAGCTTGCAATATGTGTTCACGCTGAAGGATCTCAATCTTCGGCAAAGAAGGTGGTTGGAGTTACTAAAGGATTATGACACGAGTGCTCTTTACCACCCGGGAAAGGCTAATGTGGTTGAAGATGCACATAGTAGACTCTCTATGGAAAGTGTGTCCCACGTGGATGAGGGAAAGAAGGAGTTAGTGAAGGATGTCCATTGATTTGCGAGGTTGTGAGTTAGATTGGTTGACTCGACCAATGGCAGTGTTGTTATGCAAAACGGATCAGAATCATCCTTGGTGACGGATGTGAAAGCCAAACAAGATAAGGATCCAATTCTAGTAAAGCTGAAGGAAGCCGTTCAGAGTCAAAAGGTGGATGTTTTCTCCCAAGGCGGAGATGATGTGTTGCGGTACCAGGGTCGTCTGTGTGTTCCCGATATTGATAATTTGCGGTACCGGATATTGCATAAAGCACATGGGTCCAGGTAATCCATCAATATGGGTGCCACCAAGATGTATCATGATTTGCGGGAAATATATTGGTAGAATGGCATGAAGAAGGATATTGCAGAATTTGTAGCCAAGTGTCCGAACTGTCAGCAAGTGAAAGTTGAGCATCAAAGGTCGGGAGGCGTACTTTAGGATATTAGCATTTCCACTTGGAAGTGGTGAGAGATTAATATGGATTTCATTATAGGCCTACCTCGTACTCACCGACAGTATGATTCTATTTGGGTGGTGGTAGACAGGTTGACCAAGGCTTCTCACTTTCTACTCGTCAAAACAACAGATTCAGCAGATGATTATGCCAAATTGTATATTCGGGATTTGGTTCGACTTCATGGAGTGCCCTTTTCTATTATTTCATACCGAGGTACTCAGTTTACCTCTCAATTTTGGTGGTCTTTCCAAAAAGGGCTTGGGACTCAAGTTAAGCTCAGCATAACATTTCATCCGCAAATGGATGGTCAGGTGGAGCAGACAATCCAAACCCTCGAGGACATGTTGATATCTTGTGTGATGGACTTTAAAGTTAGTTGGGATGATCACTTGCCCTTGATCGAGTTTGCTTACAATAAAAACTATCACTCCAGCATCCAAATGGCACTGTTCGAGGCTCTCTATGGGCAGAGGTGTAGATCTCCCATCTGATGGTTTGAGGTTGGTGAGGCAGCTATGATAGGGAGAAACTCGGATCATGAGGCTATGGTGAAGGTTCAGTTGATAAGGGAAAGGCTGAAAACTGCTCTGAGTCATCAAAAGTCATATACTGATGTAAGGAGGATAGAGTTGGAGTTCAAGGTGGACGATTGGGTATTCCTAAAGGTGTCTCCTATGAAGGGAATCATACGGTTCGAAAAGAAAGGAAAACTCAATCCCTTCTATGTTGGTCCCTACCGGGTTATGAGAAGAATTGGTAAGGTAACGTATGAGTTGGACTTTCCATCAAAGTTATCTTCAGTTCATCCTGTCTTTCATGTATCACTATTGAAAAAGTGCTTGGGTGATCCAGCCTTGGTTGTCTCAGTGGATAGAGTCGATGTGAGAGATGACGTCAGTTACGAGGAAATTCCAGTTGCAATCTTGGATAGTCAGGTTCGGAGTCTGAGGAACAAAGAAGTAGCTTCGATGAAGGTGTTTTGGAGAAACCAGCATGTTGAGGGAGCTACGTGGGAAGCCGAAGCGGCTATGATGGATAAATATCCTCACCTGTTCTCTACCGAATCAGTTTCAGTTTGAGGTATCAATTTTTCCCCTAATTCTCTAATCAGTTTCCATGTTCAATACATGTGCGCAAGTTTGATTTATGTCATGAGAGATATGTGTGATATCTGAATTCAGTTCAGTTGTGTAGTTCTTTTCGGAGGTAGCCATTCCGTGAGTTTTTGATTTAAATAATCAATATTTGCATGTGATGATTGCTTGTTTTTGAGTTTTCTGTGTGTTTCTAACATTCGAGGATGAATGTTCCCAAGGGGGAGATATTGTAATATCTCGGGAACTCAAAGATTGAACCTGGGAGTTGAAACGGGGAAAACTGAAAATCTAAATTTGCAGGCACAGGAAGAGTCATTGGACGACTCGTGAGGAGAGCCTATGAGTTGTCAGGTGACTCATCAGGAGGCCTAGGAGAATAGGGAAAAATGAGTCCCCACGAGCTCGGGAACGACTCATGGTCATACACCACGAGTGGTTAGGTCATCTATGGGGAGGAGATATAAGAAAAGTAGAAAAGGCAAGAGTGCACTTGACGAGTGGTGGCCAAGACTCGTGGCCACCCGTAACAAGTCGTGGTGTCGACCGTTAGAACCCCCTAGTGATCAGTTAAGATAGTGTACCTGACGAGCAAGGTGAAGGATCTTTTGGCCATGTAACGAATCGTCAGGTCACCCGTTAGGGCCACCTGGCAGTTATTTTCTTCGAAATAGTAAGGGTTTTTTCATAATTTCCTAAGGTCCTAAGGCCTAAACTACAAAGTTTTGGGTTATGAATAGGGAAATTTGAAGGGGTTAAGTTCAATTTTCTCTTCATTCATGCATGCAAGTATAATGAGAGACAATCAAGGGAGATTCTAGGCTCTTATCCTCAATTCTTCCAATTTCATTCTTGGGTAATCAAGGGAAGTTAAGAATCAAATATCCCAGGTAAGGCTATCAGTGGGTGATCTCTTCCACACCCATGTCCCTCCTTTATGATTTTTACCAAAATTTTAATAAAAACTCATGGGGTTTTGAAATTTGATTTATTTATATTCTAGTGATTTGATTATGGGTTTTGTGATTTTAAAATCTCATTATAATCTATGGGTTTTAATCAGCTTTTATAATTTAAATCATTCATAATTTCATCGATTTCGAGTTCTATGTATTTAAGCCTAATTATGTGTCACGCCCCGCCTTGGAGGGTATGACTGGCACCTGGTGCCCTACTAGGACCTGAACTGCTAGACTACTGTGCCTAAGCACATCTGGTGCCTGGCTAGCTCTATCTCAGATTTATGAAATCAACAGGCTATATAACGGTTGTAAATACAGCCTCCGGCCGACTGGGCCTATAGCCACCTGTACTGTACATCAGCTAACCAGAATCATACTCATATAGGGAAACCTATGCGGGCCGACAAGGCCACCATGCTGTCTAGTCATCTCTAAATCAATAACAAAAGCTAAACAACTACGTGACCAGCAAGGTCACCACTATTAACTGGATACGGCCCCACACGACCAACATGAACAGCAATACTAAACAGCTAAACATATGCATAGCCCCACATGACCGGCACAACTAACCACAGGGAGATATATATACACAATCTGCAAGCCTCTATGAATACTGATAAGATGGTCGGGACAGGGCCCTGACCT
>JACEIK010001281.1:284151-300937 GCA_018107945.1 Datura stramonium
GTTCTACCCTTGGCAAGGTACGAACACCCTCCCGACTAGGGTTACAAGTCGGGCTTCATGTGTGCTCATATGGGGTATGTCGGTTAAGAGAATCTCCCACCGTTCCTCATGATTTATGCATGTTATGATTATGTGTGTTGGCTTAAGTCAAGTTAAGTAAAACTCTTTTATTATGATCATGATTATGTCATGTTGCGAACGTTTTTGAAAACCTTGAGCTTTATGACATGTTATGATGATTTACAACACGAGCTTGATGTTCTACTCTTATAATCATTTATGAATCTTATATATGTTTTAAATGTCAGTTTTACTTAACTTGCATGCTCAGTACATTCCACGTATTGACTTCATACTTTCTATGCTGTATCGTTTTATGATACAAGCCCCAGCTTTCAGGCTCACCCTCACCTGTAGATTATCTCAGAGTTGTTCTCAGCATACTTGGTGAGTTCTCATGTTCCGAGGGCTATGTATTCAGACTCTATGTTGTTCTTTCAGTTTTAGGATTGTTGGGTTAGTTGGGGAGATGTCCCATCAACCCATCTTTTCATGATTATAGGCTTATCAGACTACAAGTTGTAATAAGCCGTATTGTATGAGTCTAGTTTTGCTTTTCCTTCTATTATGTCATGATTACGTTTTTTTATGCTAAGTCTTCCGCTCATGTGATTGGGATTAGATGTGTGCTCATGCCATGGGTCGACTTGGGGTCCCTCGAGGCTCCTTGTCCCGTGTCTACGATCCGGGTGTATGTTTGGGTCGTGACAAGTCTTCTCTACCATGTCTGAGAAGATTCACATCAAACACCTCTGGAAAGTAGCTTGGGCATTGTAAAGCCCAAAGGGCATCCTTTTAAATACAAAAGTTCCATAAGGACACGTGAATGTGGTTTTCTCTTGATCTTCTACGGCAATAGGAAATCTGATTGTAGCCTGAGTAACCATCAAAGAAATAGTAATACTCTTTTCCAGCCAATCGATCTAGCATTTGATAAATGAATGGGACTGGAAAGTGGTCCTTTTTGGTCCATAAGTTCAACTTGCGGTAACCATACACACCCTACATTCGGTGACTGGACGTTTTGCAATCAATTCATCTTTCTCATTTGGCACCACCATGATTCCCCCTTTCTTAAGCACACATTGGACTGGGCTTATCCAACTACTATCAACTATTGGGTATACAACTCCAAAATCTATCCGTTTGATGATTTCTTCTTGACTACCTCATGCAATGGTGGATTTAAACGCCTCTGATGCTCAACTGACGGGCTGCAATCTTCCTGAAGGTTGATATTATGAGTGCAAATGCCCAGTGGTATTCCAATGATATAGGCTATAGACCACCCTATTTCTCGGATGTTCTTCCTCAAGACCGCCAAAAGTGCTTCCACTTGCTATTTATTTAGCTTAGCTGAGGTGATCACCGAGAGTGTCTCATTTGCCTCCAGATATGCATACTCCAGATGGGCAGGTAAAGGTTTGAGCTCTAAGACTGGTGGTGAAATGATGGATGGTTGTGATGGTGGAGTTGTTTGATTCTTGAGGTCAAGATCAAGTTTTTCAGTTGAAAGGAGTAGGTTCCCAACCCTTTGCTAACATGACACACCTCTTCCAACCCTTCAATGCTTAAGAGAATTCCTTCGAAGGTTTCGTTCAAAATTTCTTCTTCCATTCCACCTTCTATGTCTTCATCATCTGCATTGTTTGGGGGTGATGGGGCATCTTCTTCCTTCATCGCCTTTTGGGCTGTCATTTGTGATGCTAACTAGTTCATTCTGTCTTCTAGCTATTGGATGGACACTTCATGGTCCTTCACCTTTTGAGTGAGGTCTAAGAGATCACTTCGCAGCTCCCGAATCCCTGAATCAGTTGAAACAACTTGCTCAAGAATAACCTCTAGCATTCTTTCGATGTGGAATGAGGACTCTTCACTCTCCTGACTACTCATTTTAGCTGTACAATCAGAGTTCCGACCTTGATTTTCAATATAAGGATTCCAATAGCCCTGGTTGTCTTGTTAATACCTCATATGAAAACCCATCATACAATTTGCTAACAACTCGATTTTCTTCTTTACTACCATCAACGCGGCGTCTTTTCTCTCCTTTCTTCTCCATATTTCATCCATCAACCAGAGAAATTCAATGTAAGATGACCCTTCGGGATTCCGAATTAGCCTTTCAAAAGGGCTCATCTTCACACCAACAATATCAACAATGTTTAAATTAATTCAACTCAACAATCAACTATGGACTATCTAATCCTATTCCCCGGCAAGGGTGCCAAAATTGATGATGTTCAAATCCACTCATCATGAGGAGGAAGAGATTGAATAACACAAAAGTTGTCTATTGACTTGAACTAAAATTGCATCCATGCATTGAAAATAAAAATAAAAATATTGGAAATAAAAGCGAGATCAAAATTTAAATTAAAAATCAACTATCAAGAGAATAAGACAACCAAATTGAATAAACAATTATGACCAAATTGAATAAACAATTATGAGCAAGGTCCAGGAGTGTTCTATTGATGGGGGTTCGATTGGATTGGAATTATTTAGAAAATAAAATTATTTCTCATAAGCATAAATAATCGTGGATAAAGTGACACCCGATGTTTTTCAACCATTTGGGTGCTCTTTTCCTTGAGTTTTCTCAAATCCCAAGGCCTTAGTTAATTAATCCACTGTGGCTCAGGAAATAGTTGATGGGTGTATGACTATGGGTTTTGTCTATCTCTAGCCCAACCCCACACAATCAAGACCAAATTTTCCACCATTGCTTTCTCACCAATATTAAATTTCCCTTTCTTAAGAGAAAACGGAATAAGTAGACATAACCCACATTTGCAACTATGGTAAATTCAATTATAATTTGGGAGAAAACAACAGATTTATACTAAATGAGTAATTACAGGATTAATATGGCCATACCCAATCTAATCCATCCCCAATCATGCACATACCCCTAGCAAAATATCTAGCTACTCATAGATGAATAATACAAAAGCATATTGCCAAATAAATTCATAAAATTCATCATTAAGAGTAAATAGAAAGCTCAAAAATTTCTTCAATGGTGGTTTGTACCTTGAGGAAGAAGAAGAAGAAAAGCTATTTAATATTTCTCTCTCTAACTCTACAAATCTGGAATAGAATATTCAGTACTTTCTAGAGAATGTACATAAATAGGTTAAAAATTGCTCCTCAAATCCTGTGCTGGACAATTTTTCCCTCTTGAAAATAGCCTCACTTGCGAGTCACCAGCGTTACGCTGGTGCCCATCCACGGGACGCTGCTTTGTCGCAGGTGGGGTCAGTGACTTTGGGGATCTAATCGGCATTGGCACCGGCGTTTCGCGGGTGTTGACCCGCGTTCTGTCAGTGCACCTTACACTTATCGCAAGTATGCTCGTATGTTTCAGCCGACGTTTCATCAGTCCCATCGGGTGGAGTGCTGGTCTCGTTCGGTAGAGCTCTGGTCCTCTTTTTTAATTCCATTCTTTTGTCCAATTCCTTTCCTTCTCTCCATAAGTTGAATGCCCGCAAAAACAAAAGAGAGCATAAAATCCTCCAAAAAGACTTGAAAACCAAGTAAAAGCTCATGTTTAAAAGCCTAATGAGTTGGTAAATTACCAACTCATTAGTCGTACTAAGGGTTGTACTGTTACTTTTTGAACTAGACCCTTGCTACTTCTTGGTGCGAACACCAGGTATGACTCGCAGTGAGATAGCACGCGCCATACTAGGTCCCGTACCATGAGCTTTCAGTTAAGATGGCTTGGGGAAATCCCAACGAGACATCTTACTAGTTGTAGTATGAAACCACGAGTCGTAGGAGTGCTTGTGAAGCCTGTCCTCAACTTATTCATGTCTAGTTATGCAGGTAAACATGCTTTTGAATGGATACTTAGAATTCTCCATCCAAGTTATGAAACTTTCATTAATTTTATCTACCTAGTTTACCCCCAAACATGCTTCACACCCTGTAACTCATTATCTATAATCATATTTTGTGTTTGAGCATTTTGATTCCTAAACCCATTTATAATGAGGCATATCCAGGCCTTGATCACATTCATCTTCCTCTTTTACAAGAGTTGAGGAATCACAACTCATTTCAGCCATCTCTTATCAAGAAATTTCAACAGAAGAAATAATCACTTACTTGAGATTTCAAGTTCTCACTTGCTTTAGCTTTTGGGTTAAGAATTCAAGTGACTTGTGCAAATTTATTTGCACGGATTTGAGATAAACAATTTCGTGCTTGAGTTACGGGTAATTCAATATAGAATAGAGGTGCTCGTGGGCCGTGCTTTTTGTTTGCGTGGGAGTTTAGATCTGGCAAATTTGATTTTAAATAGGTTTGGGGAAAATTGAAAAATTTAGGTCGAGTGGGGTTGATTTACATAATTTCCCCATAATGACTCATACCATGAGTCGTAGGTCATACCTATGAATCATCCCCTAGACTCGTAGCGAGAAACTGAGAAAACTTACCTTGGGACCTATGAATGTAACGTATGAGTCGTACCATGATGGTACAAACCATACTATGGCTCGTAGGTCATTATTTTCTACATTTCCACACTTAGCATAGTTCATCCTTATAGTGGGTACTACACCTCATACAATAGAGGTACGATTCGTAATGACCAACCGTAACACGAACTTATGCATCAGACCAAATTTCTGCTTTTCACCATGGACAGTACTACAAGCCATACTATCCTCATACGAGCCGTACTGAGGCTCGTAGTATAGGTCTACTCTGCAAGTTTTCTCCCACTAGTGTTTGTTTTACCTCCACGCTAAACACACGTAAGTTAAGATACTTGGGTTGCCTCTGAAGAAGCGCTTGATTTAATGTCGTGGCACGACACATGTGGTTTGGTTACTTAGACTTCACCAAACCACCTCATGGGTTATCTCTCTAGAAGCGCCTAATTTAATTTCATAGTACAACATAAGTTTCTTGACTATTCAAAATTCGTAAAGAAAATTAGACTCATTCTCGATTTCTTACACAACGCTGAACTCATTGGGTTGCTTCATTGACTGTCAGACATTAAATGTGACCTCCTCCTTGTTCAGTTCGAATTTCATCTGGCCATCCTCAACATCTACTAGAGCTCTCCCAGTGGTGAGGAATGGGTGTCCCCAAAATAATAAGGACCTCAAAATCAACCTCGGAATCTAAGATCACGAAATCTGTTGGGAATATAAACCAATCCACCTTTACTAGCATATCATAGAGAATTCCCATTGGCTTTTTAACTATATGGTCTGCCATCAATAGCAAAATTGAGTTCGGTGTGGGGGCTCCCAAGCCAAGCTGTCTGAATACAACTAATGACATCAAATTAATGCTAGCTTCCAAGTTTATAGTGCCTTTGCAAACTCAAATCACCAACCATACAAGGAATGGTGAAGGCATCTGGATCCTCCTTCTTCTGTGCAAGGACCCGAGAAGCTATGGCACTGTAATGATGCAAATTACCAACCGACTCATAGTTTATGGACCTCTTCCTAGTCACAAGGTCTTTCATAAACTTGGCATATCCGGGCATATTCTCCAATGCCTCGGCCAATGGTATATCCACAGATAGCTATTTTAGCATAGAGACGAATTTCTGAAACTTACCATCTTCTACCTTCTTCTTCATCCAATTAGGTAAGGGAAGAAAATCGACTTATGGATGGAATCAAATATGCAATATATACAGACAAAAGTATTTGGTGGTGGTGCTCGAGGAATGGCCCTATACACCTGTGTGGCCCCCTTGTTCCTTCCCTTTATCATCTCCAAACCCATTGCGCCAACTAGAGTCTCAGTCAACTCAGCCCCACCTACAAGATCCTGGTTAGCAACCTTATCATCCTTATTAAGCTCAATCACCTTTTGTCTTTCATTTCAACTACAATGAAACCTAAAAACACTAAACCCTAAAACCCTGAACCCTAAACCTAAACCTAACCCTGAACCCTAATCCATGAACCCTGAACCCTAAACTTGGACCCTAAACCCTGAACCCTTCCTCTCCTAGTTAGCACAACCATACCATTCCTGTCATTCTTTGGGTTCTGGACTATGTTTCTAGGAAGTTTACCCTTCTGCCTTTGGTTAAGGGAAGTTGACATCTGCCCTAGCTACTACTCTATCTACTTGATCACTGTAGCATGGGATTCAAATTTCTGGTCCATGCCATATATATCACCCCGAATATCCTTTAGTTGATCATCGGTCGATTTTTCCCTCTTGGGAAATTCAGCCATCATATTCTCCAATTTCGAGGGTCCAGCCTCACCCTCACGAGCATTTGGAGGAACATACCAACCTGCACAGTCGTTGTGGTAGCTATCATTCTTTCTTGACTCTCTTTCTCTCTCACGACCTTTGCTTCCATCCCTATACCTGTTCCTATTGTTTTCTTTATATTGGTTCCGACCTTCATTTATAGAAGCTTGGAGCCATGTGTCATGTACAAATCCTTGGGCATTGGTTCGAAATCCAGCCACCTAGTTGTCCAAGAAGTTTTCCTCCTCCACAGAATCCGACTGCTCAAACCCCGACTCCTGGCCTTGAGCTCCAACTGCATTTACCTTCTTCATACTAGAGCCCATAATATGCTTCGTGAGTAGGTCTAAGGATTTCCTCATGTGGGCTAACTCTTGATCACACTCCTCCTTCTTTTTGCGCTGATCTGCAGTTATACCAATAGCATATATACCTACTATTGCTTCTGCTTCCCGAGTATGCCAGGCTCCGTTCGTCTTGGTCACTCGATCAAGTATAACAATCGCTTGCTCCCGTGAGTGACCCATCAATGCTCCTCCTGCTACAGTATCTACTATAACCTGCTATTGTTTAGAGACCTGTAAAAGATTTCCAACAAACTGTCATTGGGAATTTTATAATTTGGGCACTTAGTCAGCTTCTTTTTAAATCTTAGGCATTTCTCATAAAGTTCCTCCATCTTAAGTTGGCGGAAATTATGGATCTCGTCCTTTAACTATAGTATCCTAGAGGGTGTATAGAATCTTTCCAAGAAGGCCACTTAAGATCCCTCCAGTTGGTTAGGGGTTCGCTGGGCAACTCCGACAGCTAAATTATGGCCTCTCTAGATAGAGAGAATGGGAAGAGTCTCAATGTTATAGCATCCTAGCTGACACCTGGTAATCTGTATGCCTTGCATATACCAACGAAGTTCATTAAGTGAAGATTCGCATCATTAGCTGCATTACCACTAAACACCCCTTTCATATTCAGCAGAAAAATCATGGTGCTAATTATATCAAACTTTTCCCCAGCTAGCAAAGACGGTGGTATGATGACTCCTATTGATCTAACTTCATCAATATTCGGGTTATCATCATCATCATAGAACTGAGGGGAATATCTTTGGCCTCTATTGCCCCTTTCACACTGTCCAACATTCACTACCTCATCACAAGAATCCTCTGCTTCTTGAAGTGCAGCTTGCCGAGCTATCTCAACTTGAAAAACTTCTTCCACCAAATGGGCCTCTCTCTGCTTAGCGTTTTCCATTGTATGCAGTGTTCACTCTAATTCAAGATCAAGTGGAATCAAAGGGTTTCCGCTCCATAGAGTACTTGGCATTCACCGAGAGACAACCTGTAGGTGCCAAAAACACAAGAAAATGTAAATGAGAAAATAAAAATTAAAAGTTAAACACATACAATTACTCTAATCCTAAGACGTATTCTCTGGAAACAACACCATTTTTGATAACACTCAAATCATACTCCTGTAAAAGTATGATGTATTCATTATTAATAAAGAACCCAACTAAGTTGGGGTCGATCGCATAGGGAATATGGTCAAGATAGAGAATAATGCTAGTATTTAAGCTTTTAAGTCTGTTATTTCCTAAAGGGTTTTTTTTAAGGAAGTAAACATGTAACATTATTGACAAGTGAATTGTTATCAAGATGATGCAATTAACTAGAAATGTGTTCCCCATGGATTCATAACTACTTCGGGTTTTACACTTATGATCTATCCCAATACTTGACTTATAGAACTGATAACGTAGGTTCATCCCTATTAGATGACTATACTTAATTACTGAATTAGGTCTCTCAAGTGATTTCACCTTAACTATTATCGATTTATTCCAAACTTATCCTGCAATCGCAACTCAAGTTATACAATGAACCATAAAGTTTAAGGCTTTGTTGTTATTCTCTTTTCCTAATATCTACCTCTCTAGGATCAAGAAAGTAGCGAATTTAGGAAACTCCTAATATTTCGCTTTGTTAAGAAACATTGAAGATGAAGAGAATACAATACAAGTATTAGAAATGGTTTAGAATCACTTTGTGCAAACCCTAGCTTATTAATTCACCATGGCTCTTAGAACCCTAGTTGTGGAGGTTTTAGCCTCTCATGATTGTAAGAAAAAAATATTAGAATTCATAGATGAAAACATAATTTAGAACTTACAATGATAATTGAAAAGTAAACCCACGTGATGATTGAATGAAAAAAATGAAGAAGAATTCAAGAACAATGGAAGAATCAATGCACGAAACTCTCCAAAAGTTGTTCTCAATATTTCCAAAAGTCGGATACTAGTCAAAAGAATCAAACTCCTAACTAAAATAACTATAAAAGTATTTATAAAAATAATTAGAAACCTTCCTTAAATTAACAAGAAAACTGATAAACTGTCGCCGCCTTCACCTACGACTCGTACCATGATTGTATGGGTCGTACTTCTGCTCGTACAATGTCTGGAAACTTCTAATTTGGGATAAGTGTTGGAAATTGGTATGACTCGTACAATGATCCTACGAGTCATACAATCCAGTCATGGTCTAAATCTAAGATTTCTGACATCCTCTGAATAATTTCAAAAGTGTCTTGGTATGACTAGTACCATCTTCCTACGCCTCATGACTTCCTTTCATACCTTGAGATCTTCCATTCCTCAATCCATTTGAGCTTTACCATAGCTCCTTGGTACGGGTCATTGGTAGGTATCACGATCCGTGGTTGCTACCCATACCAGGAGACTAACCCAGTTCAGTTTCTTCTGTAGTTTTCTATGACTTCCTTGGTACGACTCATACCAGGATGGTACGGCTCGTACCATGAGTCATAAATTGGCCTTTGCCTTAAGCTCATCTTCTGGGCTTCTCCAAGAATCTCAGTACGGCTCGTACCATGATTGTACAGCTCGTACTGAGGTCTGTACTTGGCCCTTTTCTGCACTCTTTTCACTTCTTTTGTAGATTTCAACTCCAACACCTTATTTCCTTGAAAACAAAGAAAACGTGCATCTTATCTGTATAAACACATCACAACACATCAATTGGTATGTTACGAATATTCCATCTTGATATGTATACATTGTTATCGAGGGGTGACATTCTCTTTCCTGACTCCTTATGTTGTTGTTATTTTCAGAGCCAGTCCCGAAATCCTATCAAAACCCTTCTCAGTCTCTACTCTTATCGGTGAGTCAGTTTAAGCTCGACAGGCATACATAAATTTCCCTATCATGATTCTTCAGAAAGTAATCTCAGCCGACCTAGTAGAGTTAGATATGACTGATTTCAATGTAATATTTGGTATGAATTGGTTACATGCATGTTATGCCTCAGTCAATTGTAGAACCCATACGGTAGAGTTCCAATTTTTGGGTGAACCAGTCCTAGAGTGGAAGGGTAGTTCAGTTGTGCATATAGGTCACTTTTTTTATTATCTCAAGGCCAGGAAGATGGTCTCTAAGGGTTGTGTGTACCATCTAGTTTGAGTTAAGAATTCAACGTTCGAGACCCTGACTCTTCGGTATGTTCCTATTTTGTGTTTGTATCTGGAGGTGTTTCCAGATGATCTACTAGGAGTCCCTCATGAGCATGAGATTGACTTATGTATTGACCTTCTCCCTGATACTTAGCCCATATCTATTCATTACAAAATGGCTCCAGCTGAGCTAAAGGAACTGAAAGTGCAATTGAAAGATCTACTAGATAAGGGTTTCATCAGGCCAAGTAAGTCTCCATGGGGTGCTCCAGTCCTCTTTATCCACAAGAAGGATGGTTCCCTTAGGATGTGCTTTGATTATCGATAGTTAAACAAGGACACGATCAAGAATAAGTATCCCCTCCCCAAGATTGATAACCTGTTTAACCAGCTTCAGGGTGCTAAGTGCTTTTTCAAGATAGACCACAGATCCAGCTATCATCAACTCAAAGTTAGGAAGAGTGACATCTCGAAGACAACATTCAGGACTTGGTATGGTCACTATGAGTTCATAGTTATGTCTTTTGAACTAACAAATTCTCCTACAGCTTTTACAGATTAGATGAATAGGGTGTTTAAGCAGTACTTGGATATGTTCATGATTGTCTTCATAGATGATATTCTCATATACGCTCAGAGCGAAGAGCATGTCACTTATTTGAGGATTGTGTTACAAACTGTCACGACTCGAACATAGGCCCAGATAGACACAAGAGACAAGGAAACCCAAGAGGCTCCAAGTCAACCTATGGCATGAGCATAGTAGTTAAGAACATACAACAAGCAGAAACTGAAATAATAAAACAAGCTTAAGAGGGAGTCTGCATACATATCAATCTAAAACAGAATCAACACTGACTAGCTGATTTTTATACATGTTGTCTAAAAAGCCTCTAACATAACTCATGAGCTGATGGGACAGCATCCCCAACTAGCTCGACAAAAGGCTAAAACTGAAATTAACATAACAAGGGATGACTGAATGTCCTCGAAGAATGAGCTTTCACCAACACTGGCTAGATAGGCCTAAGGGAAAGAAGGACTAATGATGTGGCTGAGATTGATCCCTCAAACCTATATCATGAAATGATACAACATAGAGTATGCGGTCAGTACTTGGAATGTAATGAGTATGAAAGGTAAGTAAAAATGGGTAGTTAAAATACATAAGATTAGGACATCATNGTTAAAATACATAAGATTAGGACATCATGAACATGAAGTAAATATCATAATATAGGCATGAAGGCTCAAGATTTTCAAACCATTCATAATCTAGTCATAATCATAGTCATTAAAGATACCTTATAAAAACTTAGCTTTAGTTAAGGAACATAAACATGAAAATGCATAAATCATGATGAATAATAGGAGAACTCGTCTTAACCGACACCATCATGATAGAGCTTACATGATGCCTTAACTTTTTGCTCAAGTGGGCAGAGATGTCCCAGTCGTGAAAGGGATGTGATCCAAAAATATATGTATATACCTACGATGACACGTAGTTCTGAGACCACGGGGTTTACCTGAACATTAGATCTACTCAGTGCTAGACACTGCTCCCAAAAACATGCATATGAGGATCATATCTTAATCGTGTAATCATTCATGAGTTTATGGAAAAATAAATCATAACATACTTGATCATACTTGAATACATGATTAGCCATGAATAGGGAATTGTGAGTCGGCCAAGAGTCATAAATTTATAAATCATGAAGAACATGCATACTTGTAAAAATTCATATACTTGATATTAATAAATCCATGAAGAGTACTTGTAGAGAAATCATAACATGAATCATAAATCATAGTATAGGCTTAGGAAGATCAAAATCACAATAGAATCATAACTTGACTTTTCATGAAACCTTTCATAATTAGGCATAGATTGATTGAGATTTGAAACCATAAAAATTATAATCAATTTAAATATAAAATCTGCCTATAGACCTTAAACAACATTTGGAACATGAAGGGAATTGACCCATAATCAAATCACTGAAAATTTCATAAATTTGGGCTTAAAACCCCATAAGATCATCAGATTTAACTTAATACTTGAATTCATGAACATAGAGNAATACTTGAATTCATGAACATAGAGAGGAATTGGGGCATGAGAGTGAAGAGGAAATCTCATTCACAACCCTACATACCTTGGTAATATGATCTTATACTCTCCCTTGAAATCCCAAAGAAATTGGAGAAGGAATTGGGGAATTTCTCAAGCTTGATCTCCAAGGGAATACTCTATACTTGCATGCATGGAATGGGAAGGCTTATGATAGGTTAAGTACTCTTAAAACCCTTCTAACTGAGTGTAAAATTACATAGTTTAGGACTTTAGAGCTCGGGATTTATGAAAATACCCTTAATGAGACATCTGGAAATTGAAAACTGCCTGTCATCACGGGCCTCACCACGAGTCATACCATGAAGTAACAACTCGAGGTCGCCACTCGTGGTCATCACTGGCCAGTTGGAAATTTATTGGATTCTTACCATGAATCCATCCCATGAATCGTGGTTCCTTACCATGATTCATTACATCACCTGTGACTTCATCTCCCCCATGACCCTGACCATGAGTCGTACCCACATACCATGACTCATGGTGTGACTCTTGGTTTGGACCCTTGACTTTAGGTCCTCTTCACGACTCCTCCTACAATTCATTCCTCCTTCCCACGACTCATACCACGAGTCGTTTTGAGTCATAATCTCAGATTTTTCTGCTATTTTCAATTCAAATTCCCGAGTCTAAACTTAGGCACTTCCGGGGTATTATAATATCTCCCTCTTAGGAACATTTGTCCTTGAATGCAGGGTAAACATACTGAATCACTGAGGAAAAGCCTGTCATCCCATATACTGAATATCTAAAGTTGAAAACTGATAGAGTGACTAACTCCGGACTGAAATACATGACTGGACTAAATTCAAGAATCACACATACATACATTGACATGAAAGAAACTAGGACACATGAACTGAACATGGAGCTGAATAGAGTACTAAGGAGGAAACTGATACCTCAATATGGCTTGGCTTCCCACGTAGCTCCCTCAACATGTTGATTTCTCCACAAAACCTTTACTGATGCTACTTCTTTATTTCTTAACTTCCGTACCTGATGATCAAGTATTTCAATCGGAACCTCTTTGTAGCTAAGGCTATCCTTCACACCTACACTCTTCACTGGAAAAGCCAAAGCTGGATCACCCATGCACTTCTTTAAAAGTGACACATGAAAAACGGGATGTAATGAAGCCAATTTTGAGGTCAACTCCAACTCATAGGCCACCTTACCAACATGTCTCACAATCCTGTACGGGCCAACATATCGGGGACTAAGTTTCCCCTTGTTTCCGAACCTCATCACTCCCTTCATGGGAGACACCTTCAAAAACACCCAATCATCAACTTCGAACTCAAGCTTTCTCCTCCTTAAATTCGCATAGGACTTTTGGAAACTCTGAGTTATTCTCAACCTTTCCCTTATAAGTTGAACTTTCTCCATAGCCTCATGAACTAAATCTAATCCTATCAAGGTAGCTTCATCGACTTCGAACCAACCAATAAGCAATCTACACCTCCGCACATAAAGAGCCTCAAACGGAGCCATCATAATATAGGAATGGTAACTGTTGTTATATGAGAATTCGATGAGAGGTAAATGATCATCCCACCTAACCTTGAAGTCCATCACACACGCTCTGAACATATCCTCAAGAGTATGAATGGTCCGTTCATCCTGACCGTCTATTTGCGGGTGAAATGCTGTACTATGCTTGACCTGAGTACCAAGTCTATTCTGAAATAATCTCCAAAACTGGGAGGTAAACTGAGTACCTCTATCTGATATGATTGACAAAGGCACTCCATGCAACCGAACTAACTCTCGAATATATAATTAGTATAATAATTGTTGAGTCGATAATCTTGACCGGTAGAAAATGAGCTGCTTTGGTCAACTTGTCCACAATCACGCATATGGAGTCATTCTGTCGACGAGTACGAGACAACCTTATAATGAAGTCCATATTGATTTTCTCCCGCTTCCAAGTAGGGATACTAATGTCTTGAAGAACACCTTCAGGTCTTTGATGCTCAACTTTCACCTATTGATAATTCGGAGACTTTGCCACAAACTCTGCTATGTCCTTCTTCATTCCATTCCACCAATAAATGTCTGTAGGTCACGGTACATCTTGGTGGCACCGAGATGTATGGAATATCTGGAACTATGAGCCTCATGCAACATCCGCTCACTCAAGTCATCAAAACCTGGTACATATAAACGACCCTGATATCATTGTACACCATCTCCCCCTTGGGAGAAAACCTCCACCTTCTGATTCTTGACCGCCTCCTTCAGCTTTACAAAAATAGGATCCTCATCTTACCTAACCTTCACTTCAGTCACCAAGGAAGATTCTGATCCATTATGAACATTGACACCACCATCCGTCAAGTCAATAAGATGAACCCCTAGTCGTGCAAGCCGATGCACATCCTTCACTAACTCTTTCCTCTCCTCATCTACATAGGATACACTCTCCATGGAAAGCCTACTAAGAGCTTTTTCCACTACGTTAGCCTTGCCCCAATGATAAAGGACACTCATATTGTAATCCTTAAGAAGCTCTAACCAACTTCTTTGAAGTAGATTTAGAGCCTTCTAGGTAAACACGTACTGTAGGATTTTATGGTCCATAAATACATCTACATGGACTCTGTAGTGTCTCCAAATTTTCAAGGCAAATACTACTGCCGCCAACTCGAGGTTGTGAGTTGGATAGTTCTTTTCATGGACTTTTAGCTACCTGGAAGCATACGTTATAACCTTACCGTGCTGCAATAACACACAACCAAGGCTGAACCTTAAGGCGTCACAATATAAAACAAACCCATCGGTACCCTCAGGTAGAGTCAACACTAGTGCTGAGGTAAGCCGAGTCTTCAACTCTTGGAAGCTCTTCTCACAGGCCTCCGACCATTGAAACTTCACTTTCTTCTTGGTCAAATTAGTCAATGGTGCCGCAATTGATGAAAACCAATTAATAAACCTCCGATAGTTACCAGCTAAACCCAAGAAACTCCTGATATCCGAAGGACTCACTGGTCTAGGCCAATTCTTCACAACTTCTATCTTTTGAGAATCCACCTGTATACCCCCCGACATCACATGACCCAAAAATTCTATCGAATCCAACCAAAACTCACACTTGATGAATTTAGCATACAACTGGCGATCGTTCAGAGTCTGTTGCGCCACCCTCAAATGAGTGGCATGCTCCTCCTCGCTCCGAAAGCATATGAGAATGTCGTCTATGAAAACGATCACGAATAATGTCCAAATATGGATTGAACACCTTGTTCATCAAATCCATAAAAGTTGTTGGAGCATTCGTTAGTCCAAAAAACATAACTACAAACTCATAGTCACCATACTGAGTCCTGAAGGATGTCTTCAAGATGTCACTCTCTCAGACCCTGAGCTGATGATATTCGGATCTGAGGTCTATCTTTGAAAAACACTTGGCACCCTGAAGTTGGCCAAGCAAGTCATCAATTTTGGGTAGGGGATACCTTTTCTTGATAGTGACCTTGTTCAACTACCGATAGCCAATGCACATCCGAAGGGAACCATCCTTCTTCCGGACAAAGAGTATCCGTGCACCCCACAAGGATTTGCTAGGTCTGATGAAACCCTTGTCTAAGAGATTCTTCAACGACTCCTTCAACTCCTTTAGATTAGCTGGAGCCATTATGTAAGGAGGAATGGATATAGGCTGCGTATCGGGAAGAAGACCAATACCAAAATCGATCTCCCACTTAGGAGGAATTGCCGGTAGATCATCTAGAAACACTTCTGGATAGCCACACACTACAGGAAATGATGGATAGCATCCTTAACCCTAACTAGATGGTACATGAAACCCTTAGAAATCATATTTCTAGCCTTAAGGTAGGAAATAAAATAACCTACAGACATAGTTGAACTACCCTTCTACTCTAGAACTAGCTCACCCGAAAACTGAAACTCTACCGCATGGGTTCTACAATTCACTAGGCATAACATGAATGTAGCCAATCCATGCTAAATATAGCATCAAAATCTTTCATGGCTAGCTCTACTAAATCTGCTGAGGTGACTTTCTGAAGGACTGTGACAAGGCAATTTCTGTATACTCGCCGAACTATAACTGAATCACCGACTTCGAAACTACTAGAAACATAGGGCGTCACAAAAGATAAAATATCCCTTGGGTCTAACAATACGTATACATCAAAGTGGAATACTCGTAACATACCGGTGAAAATATCTGGTGAAGTCTTCTTCTCCTGCTGAGATGCAAGGGCATAAAACCTGTTCTGGCGCTGACCACCACCTACAGTGGTGGACGCACCCTACTGAGCTAGGCGTGCTGGTGCTGCTGCTGAACTGGTAGCTTGAGTAAGATCTCTACCATTATCCTACCTTGACAATGGACACTCCCAGCGCCTGTGCTCAGGTCTACCACACACAAAACAGATATTTGATCCAATCAAGCACTCCCCAATGTGATTCTTGCCACACTTCCGTAGATCGAAAAGGTACGCTCCACCTACATGCTCCTTTGTCCCCTCGAACCTAATTCTCTGCTCCTTTGATCACCTCACGGTCTAGATGGAGCACTACCGATGATGGCGCTATAGCTAATGACCTCTAATGGGACTGCTGATGGTGTCCGACCTCCCGACCTCCGCTGGGAGAACCCATAACTATCGGTCCTGGCCCTCTTGGCCTCTCTCTCTACACTGCCTCCATCTACCGAGCCTACAAAACCAATCGAGGAAAATTGATATCATGTACAACACGTAACAAGAATTCTGAACCATGAAGTAGCGACACGTTTTGGAAACAAACCAAAGAAAGAAAATAAAGAAAAACTACTCCTATCGACTACATTTCCCTTAAGACGGTCGTCATCCATCCATCATAGGGAACGGTCACTAT
>JACEIK010001282.1:5983-21134 GCA_018107945.1 Datura stramonium
CTATAAAAAAAAAAAATATATATTAGTACAACTCACTCTCCTCTTATATATATAAAACTTCCCTCTCCTTAACTTTTCAAGATTACTTCTCTTTCTTTTGTTTTCCCTCTACTTCTTTGCAAGTTCATAGAGAGAAAATGGAAGAAATTGATTCTTTATGGGGTTACCAAGAGGTGAGTCTTTTATTTTCTTGATTTTTCTAGTGTCTCAATTCATTTTTCATCACATATTTAAAAAAAAAAAAAAAAAATTCCCTCCTTGGGTTATTAATGCATCATTTACTTGTGTAAATCAGAATCCTTTTTTTGGGGGGGTTTCTTTTTCTTCAATGAGTTTTTCATTGTGTGTCAAATCTTTACTCTGTTTATGTGTTTGAGGGGTCTTTTATTGGACTGTTGATACAGAATCTTGTAAAAGTAAATGATGTTTGAATTCTCTTTTTTCACAGCTATATGTAAATAATATTGGATTGAGATGAGTTTACGTAGTACTATTTGGACGGTGAAATTCATACAGCCGACTTCAACTTGTTTGAAGTTTAGTAGGAATTGTTTGTAGTCTTTGTTGGGTAAAAAGTGGTGCAATCCCATTTTCTTCTAGTTTAGAACATGTTTCTGTTAAGGAGTTTCAAGAGTAGTAAACATTTTTTAGTGTCCAAAGAGTCTTTTTTTGTGAGTGAATTTCAAGAATTCATCATTCATGGCCCAATAACATAGGTGGAATAGGGTAAACCATGGTTTACATTTACTCCTTGGCACTGTTTTGGATTTCTGAGAGTCAAATTTTTTTTATTTTTGAATTTACTGTGAAAATTAAGAAGTTTCACTCTCAAAATTCGAATGATGCCCGATAAATTGGGACATAAGTTACTATTCTATTTTTAAAAGCTTTGGAGTTGACTTTGCTTTTGCTCCTAATTTTGAATAACTTATTTTATGTTCTAATAATTTATAAAACAAATAGTTGCATTGAAAATTCTGTTAGTTGCATTCATTATGTTAGGATATCTTTCATGAGTGTTCACATGGGTTTCGGTGGCGTAGCCATATATACCCCAAGTTGGCCAGTGGAACATTCTTCGTCAGATAAAAAAATTATGCTAAATATATAGATCAAATTTTTTTTCCATACATAATTGTTAAATCTTGAACACCTTTAACGGAATTTCTGAGTTAAAGACTTTTTTTTGTGTGCAATTTTTGAATGTTTTTTGTTCCTCTGACTTGAGTTTTGATAAATTTTGCAGACCATGGATGAAACAAGGCAGAAGCTTTTGTACACTAGTCTTGAACTTGAGAGAATGACAATGGAATCAAGTGAAGAGAAGAGGAAAAACAATCAATTAATCCAACTCATAAAGATTGCATATCAAGAAAGAGATGAAGCAAGAGATAACCTACATAAGCTACTCAACAAGATCAATCAATATCAAATACACATTGATAGTCCTCTAGCAGTAGCCAAAGCCCCAAAAGCAAATTCAATTGAATCCAACAGTTTAAGTGAAACATACAATTACAATTCACATAACTCATCATCATCCCTCGTCGAGGAGTCATTTCTTGATGTTGTCTCATCCCCTGATCTTTCCAATAACATTATTCCAGTTTCATGTGGTGTTGTCCCTCAACAACAAGTACCAGAAGTAGTTGATCGCGCCTCGTTGGTTATCAATAGTCTTGTCAAGGGAAAGACATTGCCTCAACAAGTTCCAGAAGTAGTTGATCACGCCTCGTTGGTTATTGATAGTCTTGTCAAGGGAAAGACATTGCCTCAACAAGGCAAGTTGTTGCAATCTGTTCTTGAAGCAGGGCCACTTTTGCAGACACTACTTGTAGCTGGTCCGTTACCTAGATGGCGTAATCCGCCTCAGTTTAAACCGTTACATATTCCTCCGGTTTCAATTAAAGGTTGTTGTGAAGGTGGCATGATCACAAGACAGAATAGTAATGTGAATTCTAGTCATTTTGGTTCATCAATGATGATGAACTCTCAACCTTACTTTGAGATGTCTTGTGGATCATCTCAAATGTTGTCACCTTATTTGGGATATCAGAGTTTGGTATCTGCAGGTACTAATTGTAACAATTTTGTCCACCTAGACAAGAGACAAAGGTTGCAGTGATAGGCTTTCTGATTTTTTCTTTTTTTGTATAAAACTGATTTTTAAGTGAAGTAGCTATAACTTAATGATTCCATTTCTGTTGTTTTACATTTTTTTTACCGTTTGGTTGATGATTTCTTTCCATATGTTTAAGTCTTGTTGGGCATAGTTACCGTTAGAAATATGAAAACTGAATTGCAGAAGAGTCACTGTACATTTTTTAGGGGTCACAAGTAATTCTGTTCAAGATTCAACAAAGACTTAGCTACTAAAATGCAAATTGACTTCCATTACTTCGAGAGAGTCTTTGTATTTGTAGAAATTGAGGGATGGCTATTTAGAAAAGAATTCTGTTGAATTTAAGACCACCAAATATTACAAACTAACTAGATTGGTATATGGTACACGTCGAACACGTGGTGGGAGGTAGCAGGTAGCTGATGAAATAGTCGTGATGTGGGCAAGTTAACCCAATATTACATAAATATTGTGCCTCCATTACTAAAAAGCATAATACATAAATAGACACTCAAACTTGGCCTCGTCTGATAAGTAAGCAATCCAACTTTAAAAGTGTATATCTAGACACTTCAACTCGTCTCCACTATGTCAGTTGAATATTCCAACTTACAAAATGATCATCTAGACGACCTTCAAAATTTATGTGTCACGTCGGCATGGTGTTTACATGTGCACTTTCAATGTTAGAATGCTTACTTGCTAGTTGAACCCAACTTTAAGTGTCTATTTATGTATACTGCCTTACTAAAATTATTATGAGACACCTTAAGCTCTTCATTCACAGAGATTCTATAAAATATTGTGCATTCTTTACTAAATCCCTCTACATTTTATAGGAAATTTCAAGTGATATTTTAACATTTTGGTCTCCAACTGCAACATCCTGGTGATTGCACAGTGAATTTTAAATGCACTATTCTCAAAACTAAAGGAATTAGGAGCAGGACAAATTGGTTTAATGATGTCCTTCGTTAGATAGAATAAAATGTTTAATTTCTTAAGTTAGCCGGTCTGCAAATTGCGGAAGATGCCGACATCCTGTGGCTGATACACAACTGCAGAGTTCATGATCCAGCAGAAGACTACAAAAAGAGCCAACTTCACGGAAGCTATTTCCTAACGCTTCTCTGTAAAAGTCACTTAGTTTTCTGTATTAGGAATTTTACGAACTTTCATTAACACATATTATATGCATGATTTACTAAGCTTAAAGCTCATTGTTCTTCAATTCTCTAAGCATTTCAGCCACAATGTTCTTAGGCCATCAAGACCTAATTTTCAGGATTCAATATATTACGCCCTTTGACTTCTTGTTATTATATTCATTTGTCTTTTTTTTTTGCTGCGATTTATTACATTGCTATTATATTACAAGATCAATTTACTTTATATATACTTAAACCACACTAACAAAATCAACTATATCGTTTTACGAATAAGACCCGATACTGGTATAATACAGTTTTTAGCGATGCAATTTTTGAAATTTGACGGAATTTTCCTTATATATATATTTTTAAAAATAGTACCGATAAAAATCAACTATCAAGCTGTCGTTACCGTTACGGTCACAGAGTGGGTCCTATTCATCTGACGTGTCATCCACTCCCTCAGTTTACCGAATAAAATTAAATTAAAAATTAATTAGAAAAGGGGAACATAAAATCAACAATCAAGCTGTAGTCTAGTCGTTACTGTTACGGTCACATTGTGGGTCCCATTCATCTGACGTGTCCTCCACACCGTCAGTAATTACCGAATAAAATAAAAAATTAATTAGAAAAGGGAAACAAAAAAAAAGAGGAAAGCGGTGAAAAACCGCCGGCCAACACTCAACCGGTCTTTTTCCCTCGGTCTAAAAGCTTATTCCCAATTCCTTCCCGGAGTTAAATCACCGGCGATCTGCGGAAGTGAACTCCGGCGACTTTCTGTACACTTCTAAGCCTTGGTGATCTGCATGTTTCTCTTTCCTCTTTATCCTTTTATACATTTATATAACGTAAACTAAACACACACAGTGATGCACAAGTTTATATATGTGTGTGCGTTGTGTGTGTATATATAGATGTTTTGCGTGTTGTATTGTAGATAGAGGTGGCGGCGGCGGGTAGATTGGATGGGATATGGAGGAGCCACCATCGCCGCCGTTGAAGGATAACAAGCTGCTCAAAGGAGTTTTTGCAGTGGGTGGAATCATGTCTACTCTCGTTATCTACGGAATCTTACAGGCACGTTTCGCAAGATCATGATCTTCGTTATATATTTTTGTGATTAAAAACAAGCATGATTAGCACCCACTCAAACTGTGAATTTAAATGACTGTAGTTTGACTGGACACAGAGTTTGAGATATTCATTTTGACTAATATATGATATAAGTGGTAGTGAAAGAAGATAGCAACTTGATAGTTGCAAAGTTGGATTGATATAAAAAGATATATCATCAACTTTAAAGTTTGAATTTTTAATTTGAATTATTAGAATTTGTGAAAGTTTGATTGGAAATGAATGGCGCAATCGTGTTGGAATGGTCTAAAATGGAAAGAATGTAACATAAATTGAAACAAGGTGTATGTCGTTTGATATTATGAGAATGTATAATTGCTTTAAGATTCACTGTATTGTTTGGTACTTATTTTGGTATGAAAGGTAATTATAATAGTATAACAGTGTTTAGGGCTTAAGGAAGAGGGTACTTGCATGATCATACGGGAAAAGGAAAATGAGGAGATACACTTGCAACTTTGGTATTTTATTCTTATGCAATTGAAAGAACAAAGGGGAAAAAAGCTTTAGTTACATAGTGTATACTACATAGAGCATTGTAAGACACTTTTGTCTATTGCGCTTTGAATTTTGTTAAGTTGTATATACAACATCAGATATACAAAGAAATATGAAGGGGTTTTTTAAGGTCTTGAACACTCGACTTGTTGCCTCTCAGTTTTGGTTTAAATATTTAGATTCTTTACTGTGGTATTGTATGCAACCTTTGGCATACGAATTCTCACACTCGTAGGTCTGCATGGAGTCATGTGTGAACCTCAGATTTGGGTTACACCTGCAGAAGGGCGTTGAGCTGTATCTAAAAGGCTCTCATTGGATAAGCAAGTGTATCTGAAGGGGTTGAAAAAGGATCGGACAGTCAGTCCACTCATTGCCTTAAAGTTTTGGGTTGAATATGTAGATTCTTTTACAAATGTGATAATCCAAAAAGCTTTTGAATGTTTAGTATGCAACGGGAGGAAATAGAGGAATAGCTTTGGGTATTAAAGCTTTAGAGCATTTGGCAAGTTCTTGTCTAATGTGCTTTCAATTTGTTAATTCTAGAAGTGTCTTAGTGTTCCATTTCTTATTAGAAATGAATAAAGAAACGCTACTGGTATTAAATTCTAGTGTGAAGCATTTTCAATTTGTTTATTTTAAAAGTCTTCTTCTCTCATGATTGTTTTCAGCTTCTCTGAAATTTCGGTCCTTTATGGGATTGAAATTGACTTATTTTGTATGGTGAAAGAACACGATAGAGAGTCTTTCCAGTTTGATATTGCAGTTTCCAGATGGAACCCTATCCTGAAATGGTTTCGCGGCATAGTTTCTAATTATGCTAGCACTCAAGATTTGTGCTTACAGTGAGGCCCAAAGGATTTTACAGAGGAAGCCACAAGGTACGGATGCCCTGTAGGAAAAGCTCCGTTCTAAAGAAATCTCTTGATTAGTAAATTATATAGTCACAAGAGGCCTGCTGGACAAGCTCTGTTCTAAAGAGATCTCTTGATAAGCAAAGTATATAGTCACAAGAGGGACTACAACCCCATATACGAGATACATACATGCAAAAGAGCTGTTGAAAATATTCTCTCTGCAAAGTTTGTGCCAATAAAAGACAGTATGATTGAGCTACTTCACTTTAAAAATCTGTCTATACAAGATTTTTGATGTATTGATATCTTGTAATTGAGTAGGCAGAGAAAATATTGCATATCGGACATGCTCCTTTTGGGAGATTTACTTAAATAAAGCTATTGAAGGTATTGAAGGTACTATTACTACATGTATGAAGTGTCAAGAAGAACTCAAAGGGAGAGGGTTATTCTCTCTTCAAACCAATCAATAGATGACGAGGATGGAACTGTTTCAGCGGGGTAGCCAGATTTCTCTTGCAAGGCATACTGTTGGACATGACATGAATGGGGAGTGGCTGTGATATCTATGTTGGGTACAGTGAGTTAATTTATCTATGGTGTAGTAACTTTTCAAAACATAGCTAGCAGATACAATTGTGTAATTCCTTTACCAAAAAAATAAATTTTTAAAAAACAAAAAATAGAAAGGAGCATATGGAGGAGAAGAATAGAGCATAATATTGTATTTAGCAAGCCATAAAAAAAGCATGCATAAAGGAAAAACTACAAATTCTTAGGATTGTTCTTTTATTATTGAGTAATCTACGGCGGGGCGTGACAGTTTCAATGGTCGGAGGCTTGTGAGAAGAGCTTCCAGGAACTAAAGGCCAGATTAACTTCAGCATCGATGTTGACTTTACCAGAGGNATTTAGCAAGCCATAAAAAAAGCATGCATAAAGGAAAAACTACAAATTCTTAGGATTGTTCTTTTATTATTGAGTAATCTACATTCACTTATACTCTATTGCAGTTGCCGTTTCTGCAGAGTTGTTTCTATGTCCACATCCGAAGTTTAAGGCTTAGCAAATCAAACACCTTGATATGCACCCTAACTGGAAATCAACCTGAGAGTGCAAATAAGACATCATTTGAGTTTTACAGTGGGAGCTAAGTATATTATAGTCATCTGAATTCTACTTAGGCAGCTTACTGGTATTACCCATAAAATGACTCTGTAAATATCATGTTTCTCATAGAAACTGCCATCGGACTATTCAGACACATGTTAAAGCAAATCATTCTTATGGTGTAGCATATCTTGGTGAGATGTATTTATCTCAGCACCTATGAGGTCGAGCTTGTGTACAACTATATCACAGATATACATTTTCTATTAGTTCATTAAGAATCTGTAGCAATGAAATCCTACTTTAAGTATTTAAACATGTTGGCATGCTAGTTTAAGCACTAAACAATTGAAGCTTCCTTCAATTACATAAAGCTGTTGAATAAGTGGCTTCTTTTTTTCATGTTCCTTTTCTGTTTTGTGCATTTTTATTAAATATGACTGCTACAGAATAATAATGACCTTGAGAATAGGAAAGAGTTCATATATAAATCAAAGAGACATGAGGGCTCATTATTTGATACGTTTTCTTTCTTTTACTTCCGGAGTTTACATGTTAAATAGATCATAGTAACTTATAAACCCCCTCCTCCTTCCACCAGAAAACAAGGACTGATGTGACCATGTATGAAGCAAGAATGATCTTTAAAGCATCCAATTCCTGTATCCTCTTCTCCAGATTCTTAAATTGAAAATTTAATATTAGTAAGAAAGGAGATCTTTTCCATTCAACATAAGTTATTTTGAGGTTTCATTTGCACTTTTCTTTAGCTGCATATTTCAGAGAAATGACATATATAAGTATATCAGCATCTATGCCCTGTTCAAACAATCTTATGTTTAATCCCATATTCGTAAAGCAACACATTTTTATGTTTATGTTGGCTATTGCATACTCTTTATTCCCTTGACATGGTGATGGAATTTGTACTTTTGCAGGAAAAGATCATGAGAGTTCCTTATGGGCCAAATAAAGACTATTTTATATATTCATTATTTCTTGTCTTCTGCAATCGGATTACTACCTCTGCAGTCTCTTCTGGAGTTTTACTGGTAATAGAACAATTCCAGACTATAAACACAAAAGACTTATTCATCTAATACTGCAAATATACCCTAACATGATTCCAATCTCTTCTGAGAGCCTCTTGATGAGGCAGAGAATGGAGTCTTCATTATTTGATATGTGATTCTTAGGAATTTTGTCACACACTACACTAAGCATTTACCTCCAATTCTCTGATTTGCAGGCAAGTAAGAAGGCATTGGACCCAGTAGCTCCACTCCATAAGTATTGTATTGTTTCAGTGTCTAACATCCTAACAACAACTTGTCAGTACGAGGCAAGTTAATCTTCATCCTAAGGATTACATGAAGTAATAGACAAGGAAAACACAGATAATATGCCTTAAACAAAGAACATTGTGAAAACAAACACAAATAAGATCTGAAAAAAAGACAACGTGAAAAGCTTTGGCAGTTGTAAAATAACAACTAACAAATACTGATAATTTTGATTTGTTCTTGCTCAGGCTCTCAAATACGTCAGCTTTCCTGTTCAAACCCTCGCTAAATGTGCCAAAATGATACCTGTTATGGTAAGTTAACTTGCCATTTAGATTGTTGTAATTGCTGGAAAAAGAAGTCATATAGTTCCTCTGGGTGAGACTGGTTTAGAATTTGTATGGTCAGCTTCTATAACATATTTGTTTGAGTGTTGGCATTGCTGTTTCAAGGTTTCTAGCTATGACTTTTGGTTCCTCAAATTCATCATATCTGTGATATCATATTCGTTACTTTGAAATGTGAATTTGTCCATTCTTATGAAAAATTTAACTGGTGAAGCACTAAAACTAACGTTATAAGGTATTTCTAGTATTCTTTTGGTTACAAGGTATTTCTAGTATTCTTTTGGTTGTTTTAGCACATGTGATTTCAATAAAGAACCAGCTCATTTGCTGAAGCTGCTAAAAGTATCCATTTTTCAGTTCTAATTATGCCTTTTTTTGCATCTCGTAGTTTTACGTTGTTTCACCTACAATGCTTCAATTATACAAATTACAGTATTGAGTTATGCTTCCCATTTGATACCCATCTTTTCCTTTTCTATTCATGCAGATCTGGGGCACTATCATTATGCAAAAGAAGTACAAAGGACAGGACTATTTCTTGGCATTCCTAGTCACACTTGGCTGTTCACTATTTATTTTGTATCCGGTAATAACTAATGTCTTCTTTTAAATAGCTTTGTGTTTCTGCGAATTGCCACTAAAGACATTATTACAGGAATTATCTTCAGATTATATTTTGCATGAAATCTTTCATAAATCATTTTGTTTTTATTAACCTTTTCTAGTAGCCATGGTTTTTCAAGGGAGGAGTTGTCTTGAAAGACCTATAATCTCTTGGAATTCTTGCAGATTTAGGAAAAATTAGAACACAATGGAAGAAAAAGATCCAGATAGGTGATACCATCTAGTTGGATGAAGACATAATCATGTTGGTAAGCTTACAGTAGGTCCAATGTTTGCTAGGAGTCTCTTTAATCTTGTCAGACATTTGTATGTCATCCAGAAAATGTAAAGAGCATCTAATGCTTGACAACCTAAATTATTGGATTTTGGGATAGATGGTTTCAAATGGAGCAAAATGGATAGAGAGGATTCTTGTACCCAACCCCAACTAGCCTTGGGATTGAGGTATAATTGTTATTGTTGTAGGGGATCTCCAAATACATAGAGATTTGACAAGATACATGTCCCATGAACAGATGCAATGGCCTAAATATGGTATGAGCACTGAATGAGGGATTGCTGGGTTGAGATTACTACATTCTTTTCTTGGGAAGACATCAAAATTTTTAGGAAGCTTGTACTGCACCTCCCTAGAACTTTCATGCTGACCTGAAACATGAGAATGAATAGTTACTGATTCCTTGTCTTCGGAATGAATTAGAATTGCATGGCATTTATGTTGTTTACCTTGTCAAGGGACTGTGTAATGAAACCAGTTGTTTTATACAATTTACTAGCACTAAACAGAATTATGTACTTATGACTGATTCTCTGAACTAATACAGGCTTACTAACAAGATTATTGTTTCTGATACTTGTGTTTGTGCTCCCAAGTATGTAGAGTATATTTTCCTGCACAGTTATATACTTGAAGCAACGTTTTTACAGTTTGTTTTTGGTTTTAGGCAGAAGGGGACATTAGCCCATATAGAGGAGGGGAGAGCACCATTTGGGGAGTTTCTCTTATGATGGGCTATCTTGGGTATGAATTGACATAATCCAACATCTTAAACCTTTGGTCATGCATTAATGGATGTTAAGATAAACAGCTGGATTTGCTTAAAATTGAGACTTTCTTGAAAATGTGTGCCAGAGATCTAGACAACTAAGTTCAAGCTCTCTATATCATAGCTTGTATTTGAATTAGTTTGTTTAGGAATTAAATGTCTTTATAATGTTCTCTCTTTTTCCTTCCTCGATATACTGGCTTTCACCTTATTCGGTAAGATTGCCAGAAGAATTATTGTTATCTAACTCCTAAAGCTCTATGATTGGAGACCTCCAAGTCAATCAAAAGGTGGAAAAAGATCAGAATGCGCTTTATAGACTTTTTGAACGATATACATGGTATACATAGAAGTCATCTTTTGTAAGCTTTCTGGTGAACAAGATATATGTTACTTGGCATAATTACCTGTTTCTCAAATTTTAATCCATCTCTTTTGCTTTCCCAATAAATTTTTACAATTCCATTTTACCTGATGCTATTGCTCAACAAGCTCTTTTAATTGGTCCATAGCAGAGGAGTTACTTTGAGATAATACCCGAGTCAAAAGTAAAGATATCATAACTTCACCCCACAAGCAGATACAAAATTTTAACTTAAGAAGCAAATATGCCTGCAATATCATTAGTTTTTGTTTATATGATCACTTTGTTCTAGGATAACATGTGCTTATCTGGAGGATTTTGAATATTAGCTCCTGCTAGATTCACATGGAAATGTTGCTTCTTTTTTGCCCCTTGAGATCTCTACCTGTTTAGATGAGTAAAAGGAGCTTTTGGCTATCTCCCTATTAGAATTGAAATTTAGTTTGTTAGCTTCTGAAACCAGGCTTTAATAAAACATTTGATCTCACAGGTTTGATGGATTTACGAGCACGTTCCAGGATAAACTTTTTAAAGGCTATGATATGGAAATACACACTCAGATATTCTACACAACTGTATGTTCTTGTCTTCTTAGTTTCACTGGTAAGATCTCATTTATTGCAGTTGCAAAACAAGTTTCTGCATCTATTTAGTCGTGTGTTTGAGTTGATATTAAGAAATTCAATCTTACGCAGCCAAGGGTGTGACCTAGCGGTCAATGAAGTGGGTTGAGAACCATGAGATCTCAGGTTCAAATCCTAGTGGAGACAAAAACACTAGGTGATTTCTTCCCATTTTTTCCAAGACTTGGTGGATAGAGTTACCCGATACCTGTGTTGGTGGGAGGTAGCAGGTATCCCGTGGAATTAGTTGAGGTGCGCACTACTTGGACACCATGATTAAAAAATAATAATTCAATCTTACATCTAAAAAGATTACCGGACAAGCTGTTGAACTCTTCTACAAAGTTAACTATTGTATTATTGTCCATGTCTCTTGCTAAGCTTGTCATCTCCAATAATTTCCATGGTTTACTGGGAGACTTGCAAATTTGTTCTTGTGTTCTATATATTTGCCGATAACCTTTTAATTGATTCTATAAATTGTCTGAAATGCAAATCTCAAGCAACAGCTGATGAGTATGAAGGCTTGGTTAGCTTCCAAGCTTAGGTGTGTTTGGCCTTGAATTTCTTTTCAGTTAGATCTGAAATTTTGACTATTCATAGCACTATGCGCCATTCAGTTTTCCTCGATGTTCTGAATAACATCCTTGCTGTGTACTGCATATTGTTTGACCTTTCTGTTACTCCCTCAATCCAATTCATGTAAAGGTGTTTGACTGAGCATAGAGTTTAAGAAATAATGGAAGACATTTGAAACTTGTGGTCTAAAATAAGCTATAGATATTTGTGTGGCTAGAAATTATCCCATTAAGGTTAAAATATAAAGTTAAATTATTACTAAATATAGGAAGATGTCATTCTTTTTGTGACTGACTAAAAAGGAAAGTAATTGGGATAGAGGGAGTACATGATTGTGGATCAATCTCTATCCCAGACATCTGCATTCACAAGTGCAGAAATTCTTGACAGCTAGTTAAGAACATAAGATAAAATGATATGCAGCAGCTCCTAGTGTATTATCTTTTTGTTAGGCAGGATATTTGGTTGAATGACATAGCTTGAAATGTTTATATGGGTGTCCCGAGTTTGTATTAAAAATTTTTATCTAGTTTATGCTCCAATAACTAAATATGACTAGAATTGTGTTTTATTTCCCATTCAGGTCTGATCATTCAGGGCAATCTTCTCATGGCAATTGATTTCGTATCTCGCCATCATGATTGTTTCTTTGACATTGCTCTGCTTTCGACTGTAAGTTGTTTTAAAATAGATAAATCTTGATTTGTTTAAATGGAGATTCTCTGTTCTTGGCCAAATTGTGCAGACTCGGTTCTGTCATTAAAATGTGTTGAACTATAGCCATTTACGTTCTTTGTTGCAGGTAGCAACAGCTAGTCAATTCTTTATTTCGTACACAATCCGCACATTTGGTGCTCTAACCTTTGCAACCATAATGACCACAAGACAGGTAATACGAAATAGTTCAAGGGTTTGAGTAAGTGTGATACTCTCCACTTAGGGCGTGTTTGGTGTGAAGGAAAATGACTTCCAGGTCATTTTATGATGTTTGGTACGACAGAAATCATTTTTGATGTCTTACATTTTCTATCAGAAGGAGGAAAATGACTGCGCTTACTTATGGGTGGAAGTCTTTTTCTTTTAGATGAAGTAAGGTATTTCATTAAATGAAAGGCATCAAGAAGATGCAATAGTACAAAAGTATAGAGTAAGAAAAAAGATGCAACAGTTAGCTCCTTAACCGTATATCGAGCTATAATTAGGGAGCTAACAAAGTCCAAGTCAGTGCTAATTACAGGGATGAACTCTGTCCAACTAAAAAGATTAAGTATGAAAACATCTAGCTTTCAGTCCACAATACCCCAAGAAAATTGTTGCAGGGATCATTAACCAAGTCTTCTGGATGGTTTTATTTACTCTCCATCGACTACAACTAGCATAGGCCTCTTTAACAGTATGTGGCATGACCCAACGAAGTCCAAAATAGAGTAAAACATGTTCCACAGATCAGCAGCCATTGCACAATGTAAGAAAAGATGACAGTGTGTGTCACGGCTATTATGGCACATATAACATCTGTTAGCTAGCTGAAAGCCCCTTCTGTTGAGGTTATCTTGTGTAAAACAAGCTTTCTTTTAAGGTAATACAGCTGAAGCAGATAACTTTGGGTGGTAATTTTGTCCTCAACATTAATTTCCAAGGCCAAAGTCGATTATCCCATTCTGAGAGTGTAGATTCTTGTAGCATTCTTTCACAAAGAAAGTCTTGTTATGTTCCAGATCAAGGAGTCAGCTGTTTCTTCAAGACTTCAATTATAGTTTAAGTCTCCAGTTTGGATAGCAGGTTAAACAGCCTATCCACCTCCCAATCCTGTACAAATATCTTGAGATGGATGGCCCAGCTATTGCTAGTTTTGTTCTGTGTGGAAGTCATTTTCCTTCCAACTATTAGCTGATGTTATTATTAATTTTTAATATATAATTTTTTCTGGAAAATATTTTTCACTCACCATAAAACATTTTCTAGGAAAACATTTGCCTTGGAAAATGACTTCCGTCTTACCAAACACATCCTTAGTGGCCTTGTGCCTAACCAATATTGATCCTCAATTAAATTTATGTAGTTGGTGAGCATTTTGCTGTCATGCTTGTGGTTTGGTCATCCCCTCAGCTGGGAGCAATGCATTGGAGCTGTAAGCATTCGCTTTATTTTTCTCTTGGCTTTGGAAGCAAGAACTTTCAATTTCTGTTTTATTTGGATAAAAAGTTGTTTTACGGTTTATTTAATTTTTTCAGGTTATTGTCTTTGGGGGCCTTTATGCAAGAAGCTTCTTAAATACTAAAAAGAAGCCATTAACTCTGGAGAATACAGAAAATAGAACTTCAATTTCACCAAAGGGAAATCCATAGCAAGACCTTGAAGGATTCCGACGTTTGCAGTAACTGATTTGCTAGCCTTCTGTGCAACTTAAACCGCTCCGAGATAAAACTAAGGTGGAATAGATAGGACTTTTATTGTAGGGAACAGTAGCTTGCTGGTTGGTCTTTAACAACTTGCATCTAAATGATTTGAAAGACATTTAAACTACACCTGCCGCAGAGAGACTCACTATTGTTGGAATAGACACACTCATAAGCTATAGAAGTTTTCTGAGTTTTGTCTTAAAAATTTCTATGTGATCTTCCCTGTTTTCGGTGCATTAGAAAGACTTAGCTTTGGCAGAAGGAAACCATTTATCTGCTCAAAAGAAGTATGATTTGTGGGCGCTCTAGGCTTCTTCCGCGATAACCCAACATCAACTTGTGGGATGATATCTTATGTTAGCAACAGGCAACTTTTATCTTGGCAGAACCAAAACATATGTATTGCATTAATTTACAGGGGAAAATGACTCTAGCATGGGCAAATGACAGCTTTTACATGATATAACTCTTTGAGTGCTGAATTTCTGCAACTGGCAGAGACACTGTGGGCTTGTGGAAGAAAAGTTTCTGCTTCTTTGAAAATTGAGTATAAAGGTTCTAATTTGCTCCCAAAAGTATTCGAATTGTCTTTCATTGTATCAGCTAAGTGGATCAATTTTCTTACAGTGAGGCTTGATCTTTGATAAATCTGACAGCATCATTATAATTCCAATATAACGTCCCATTGAATGTCCACCACTTGGACGTGGATTTCTCCTGGAAGCACCATTGTATTGCATTTTCCACCTATTTGCAGACAAGCCCGGGCGTTGAGCCGAGCGAGATGAGCTTGAGCCTGAGCCTGAGCCTTAGTTGAGTTTAACCGAGTTTTTTTATAGTATCAAGCCGAGCCTGAGTTGAGTTTAACCGAATTTTTTAATGGTATTGAGTCAAGTCCGAGTTGAGTCGGTTTTTTAATATTAAGTTTTGGGAATTGTTACGTCACTAGAAAATTAAATTTTATGATAAATTAATTTGAGAAATATAAGCATTACTAGTTTAAATTGG
>JACEIK010001282.1:24456-48839 GCA_018107945.1 Datura stramonium
TTTATGAGAAAAATAGTGATGCCGATCAAATAAAGTGATAGGGTGCTCGTCACCAGGCATTGTAGGCTGCGCACAATAAAAATTTGGATCCGAACGGAGACGTTGTATCAAATCTCGAGAAATTCATGGGCTAACATATAAATCGCGAAAATTGTAAATTCTCATTTATGCGAAAAATGGTGATGTCGATCAAATAAAGTGATAGGACTCTCGTCAGCAGGCCTTGTAGGCTGCGCACAACTAAAATTTGAGGCCGAACGGAGACATTCAATCAAATCTCGAGAAATCTATGGGCTAACACACACCGAAAATTACGAAAATCGTAAATTCTCATTTATGCTAAAAATGGTGATACCGATCAAATAAAGTGATAAGGTGCTCGTCAACAGGCCTTGTAGGATGTGCACAATAATAATTTGGATCCGAAGGGAGACAGTCTATCAAATCTCGAGAAACCTGTGGGCTAACATATACCGAAAATCGCAAAAATCGTAAATTCTCATTTATACAAAAAATGGTGATGCCGATCAAACAAAGTGATAGGGCGCTCGTCACCAGACCTTTTAGGNAAAATCGTAAATTCTCATGTATGCTAAAAATGGTGATACCGATCAAATAAAGTGATAAGGTTCTCGTCACCAGGCCTTGTAGGATGCGCACAATAAAAATTTGGATCCGAAGGGAGACGGTCTATCAAATCTCGAGAAATTCATGGGCTAACATACAAATCGCGAAAATCGTAAATTCTCATATATGTGAAAAATGGTGATGTCGATCAAATAAAGTAATAGGACTCTCGTCAGCAGGCCTTGTAGGCTGCGCACAACTAAAATTTGGGGCCGAACGGAGACATTCAATCAAATCTTGAGAAATCTGTGGCGTTAATGCACCGAAAATCGCGAAAATCGTAAATTCTCATTTATGCGAAAAGTGGTGATGCCGATCAAATAATGTGATAGTACGCTCGTCACCAAGCCCTGTAGGAAGCGCACAACAAAAATTTGAGGCCGAACAGAGGCGGTCAATCAAATCTCGAGAAATCTGTGGGCTAACACACACCGAATCTAAAATTATTTGTCAAGAAAATAGTAATTGTTTGTCAAGAAAATAGTAATTTTTTTGAAAAAATTTAACACCCAAATCTACTCCAAATAAGCTCAAATTTGAAATGCAAAGTTCCATGTATCATACAGAACAAACTTCAATCATCAATTTGTCAAGTAACAACAAATCTAACAAATCTATTTAATACTCTTTTAATTTTTTCATTTATGATTGTGCTTAATCATACATGACTAAAACACATATTAAAATTAACTAAAATTCATATGTGTATATCTAAATGCGAAAGCAGAAATAGAAGAAGCTAAAACGAAGTATATGTTTTTGCCTGAAAATTTTGTGATTCTAAATATTCATGAAAAAAAAATTTATGACAAATACTACTTACATGAAAAAAATAAAAATAGAACACTCCATAAAATTCTAGATAAATTTTACATTGTTGTTTACTAGGTGTTGTATTAAAACACACAAAAAAGCAACATTTATATGTCGACGTAACATATATATTTACATGATCTTTCGCATGAAACACTATAAATAAAAAGGATCATCAGCGGGCCTTATAGGCCGCACACAGCTAAAATTTGAGGTCGAATGGAGACGATCGATCAAATTTCAAAAAATTCGTGGACAATACACACCGAAAATCTCAAAAATCGTAAATTCTCATTAATGCAAAAAATGATGATGCCGATCAAATAAAGTGATAGGGCGCTCGCCACCAGGCCATGTAGGCTTCGCACGGCCAAAATTTGAGGCCGAACGGAGACGGTCAATCAAATAGCTAGAAATCCGTGGGCTAACATACACCGAAAATCGCGAAAATCATAAATTCTCATTTATGCGAAAAATGGTGATGACAATCAAATAAAGTGATAGAGAGCTCGTCACCAGGCCTTGTAGGCTGCGCACAGCCAAAATTTGGGGCGGAACAGAGATGGTCAATCAAATCGCTAGAAATCCGTGGGCTAACACATACCAAAAATCACGAAAATCATAAATTCTCATTTATGCGAAAAATGGTGATGACGATCAAATAAAGTGATAGGGAGCTCGTCACCAGGCCTTGTAGGCTGCGCACAGCCAAAATTTGGGTCGGAACGGAGATGGTCAATCAAATCACTAGAAATCCGTGGGCTAACACATACCAAAAATCACGAAAATCATAAATTCTCGTTTATGCGAAAAATGGTGATGACGATAAAATAAAGTGATAGGGAGCTCGTCACCAGGCCTTGTAGGCTGCGCACAGCCAAAATTTGGGCAAAACGAAGACCGTCAATCAAATCTCGAGAAATCCGTGGGCTAACATACACCGAAATTTGCGAAAATCGTAAATTCTCATTTATGCGAAAAATGATGATGCCGATCAAATAATGTGATAGGGCACTGGTCACCGGGCCCTGTAGGTTGCACACAGTCAAAATTTGAGGCTGAACGGAGACGGTCAATCAAATCTCGAGAAATCCGTGGCCTAACACACACCGAAAATCGCTAAAATCGTAAATTTTTATTTATGCGAAAAATGGTGATGCCGATCGAATAAAGTGACAGGGCGCTCATCACCAGGCCTTGTAGGCTTCACAAAGCTAAAATTTGGGGTCGAACGGAGACGGTCAATCAAATCTCGAGAAATCCGTGGGTTAACATACACCGCAAAATCGCAAAAATCATAAATTTTTATTTATGCGAAAAATAGTGATGCCGATCAAATAAAGTGATAGGGAGATCGTCACCGGTCCTTGTAGACTCGCACAGCCAAAATTTGAGGTCAAAAGGAGACGGTCAATCAAATCTAGAGAAATCCGTGGGCTAACAGACACCGGAAATCGCGAAAATCGTAAATTCTCATTTATATGAAAAATGGTGAAGTCGATCAAATAATGTGATAGGGCGCTCGTCACTGGGCCCTGTAGGCTGCGCACAACCAAAATTTGAGGCCGAACGGAGGCGGTCAATCAAATCTCGAGAAATCCATGGGCTAACACACACTGAAAATTACGAAAATCGTAAATTCTCATTTATGTGAAAAGTGGTGATACCGATCAAATAATGTGATAGGACGCTTGTCACCAGTCCTCGTAGGTAGCGCACAANAATTACGAAAATCGTAAATTCTCATTTATGTGAAAAGTGGTGATACCGATCAAATAATGTGATAGGACGCTTGTCACCAGTCCTCGTAGGTAGCGCACAATAAAAATTTGAGGCCGAACGGAGGCGGTCAATCAAATCTCGAGAAATCTATGGGCTAACACACACCGAAAATCGTGAAAATCGTAAATTCTTATTTATGAGAAAAATGGTGATGTCGATCAAATAAAGTGATAGGGTGCTCGTCACCAGGCCTTGTAGGCTGCGCACAATAAAAATTTTGAATCTGAATGGAGACGTTCTATCAAATCTCGAGAAATTCATGGGCTAACATAGAAATTGCGAAAATCGTAAATTCTCATTTATGCGAAAAATGGTGATGTCGATCAAATAAAGTGATAGGACTCTCGTCAGCAAGCCTTGTAGGGTGCGCACAACTAAAATTTGGGGCCAAACGGAGACATTCAATCAAATCTTGAGAAATCTGTGGGCGTTAATGCACCGAAAATCATAAAAATCGTAAATTCTCATTTTATGCAAAAAGTGGTGATGCCGATCAAATAATGTGATAGGACGCTCGTCACCAATCCCTGTAGGTAGCGCACAATAAAAATTTTAGGCCGAACGGAGACGGTCAATCAAATCTCGAGAAACCCGTGGGCTAACACACACCGAAAATTGTAAATTCTCATTTATGCTAAAAATGGTGATACCGATCAAATAAAGTGATAAGGTGCTCGTCACCAGGCCTTGTAGGCTGTGCACAATAAAAATTTGGATCCGAACGGAGAGAGTCTATCAAATCTCGAGAAATTTGTGGGCTAACACACACCGAAAATCGTGAAAATTGAAAATTCTCATTTATGCGAAAAGTGGTGATGCCGATCAAATAATCTGATAGGGCGCTCGTGAACAGGCCCTGTAGGCAGCGCACAACAAAAATTTGATGTCGAACGTAGGCGGTGAATCAAATCTCGAGAAATCTGTGGGCTAACACACCGAAAATAACATAAATCATAAATTCTCATTTATGCAAAAATTGGTGATGCCAATCAAATAAAGTGATAGGGCGCTCATCAACAGGCCTTGAAGGCTGCGTACCACCAAAATTTAGGGCCGAACGGAGACGACTGATCAAATTTCAAGAAATTAGTGGGCTAACATACACCGAAAATCGCTAAAATCGTAAATTTTTACTTATGCAAAAAATGGTGATGCTGATCAAATAAAGTGATAGAGCACCCATCACCAGACCTTGTAGACTGCGCACAGCCAAAATTTGGGATCGAACGGAGATGGTAAATCAAATCTCGAGAAATTCATAGGCTAACACACACCGAAAATCGCGAAAATCGTAAATTCTCGTTTATGTGAAAAATAATGATGCCAATCAAATAAAGTAAAAGGGCGTTCGTCACCAGGCCGTGTAGGCTACGCACAACCAAAATATGGGGCCGGACGGAGATGATCTACCAAATCTCGAGAAAATCCATGGGCTAACAAACTGAAAATTGTAAATTCTCAATTATGCGAAAAATGGTGATGCCGATCAAATAATGTGATAGGGCACTCGCCACCAGGCCCTGTAGGCTGTGCACTGTCAAAAGTTGAAGCCCAACGGAGACAGTCAATCAAATCTCGAGAAACCTGTGGGCTAACACACCGAAAATTTTGAAAATCATAAATTCTCATTTATTCGAAAAATGGTGATGCCAATCAAATAAAGTAATAGGACGCTCGTCACCAGGCCTTGTAGGCTACGCACTGCCAAAATTTTGAGCCGACCGGAGACGGTCAATCAAATCTCGAGAAACCTGTGGGCTTACACACCGAAAATTTTGAAAATCATAAATTCTCATTTATTCGAAAAATGGTGATGCCAATCAAATAAAGTAATAGGGCGCTCATCACCAGGCTTTGTAGGCTACGCACTGCCAAATTTTTGAGCTGACCGGAGACGGTCAATCAAATCTCGAGAAATCTGTGGGCTAACACACACCAAAAATCGCGAAAATCGTAAATTCTCATTTATGCGAAAAATGATGATGCGGATCAAATAAAGTGATAGGACGCTTGTCACCAGGCCTTGTAAGTTGTGCACAGCCAAAATTTGGGGCCGAATGGAGACGACCGATCAAATCTCAAGAAATCTGTGGGCTAACTTACACTGAAAAACGCGAAAATAGTAAATTCTCATTTATGCGAGAAATCGTGATGTCGATCAAATAAAGTGATAGGACTCTCGTTAACAGGCCTTGTAGGATGCGCACAGCCAAAATTTGGGGCCGAACGGAGACGATCAATCAAATCTCGAGAAATCCATGGGCTAACACACACCGAAAATCGCGAAAATCATAAATTTTTATTTTTATGAAAAATGATGTTGCCGATCAAATAAAGTGATAGGGTACTCGTCACCAGACCTTGTAGGCTGCACACAACCAAAATTTGTCCTAACGGAGACGGTCTATAAAATCTTGAGAAATTTGTGGACTACACCGAAAATAGAAAAAATCGTGAATTTTCATTTATGCGAAAAATAGTGTTGCCGATCAAATAATGTGATAGGGCGCTCGTCACCGGGCCTTGTAGGCTGCGCACAGCCAAAATTTGAGGACAAATGGAGATGACCGATCAAATTTCGAGAAATCCGTGGGCATACATACACCAAAAATCGCGAAAATCATAAATTCTCATTTATGCGAAAAATGGTGATTAGATCAAATAAAGTGATAGGGCTTTCGTCACCAGGCCTTGTAGGCTGCGCACAGCCAAAATTTGGGGCCAAATGGAGACGGTCAATCAAATCTCGAGAAATCCATGTGCTAACACGCATTGAAAATCACAAAAATCGTAAATTCTCATTTATGCTAAAAATAGTGATGTCAATCCAATAAAGTGATAGGGCGCTCGTCGCCAGGCCTTGTACGTTGCGCACAACCAAAATTTAGGGCCAAACGAAGACAGTCAATCAAATCTCGAGAAATCTGTGAGCTAACATACACCAAGATCGCGAAAATCATAAATTCTCATTTATACAAAAATGGTGATGCCGATCAAATAAAGTGATAGGGCGCTCGTCATCAGGCTTTGTAAGCTGCGCACAGCCAAAATTTGAGGCTGAAAAGAGACAGTCAATCCAACCTCGAGAAATATGTGACTAACACACACCGAAAATCGCGTAAATCATATATTTTTATTTATGAGAAAAATGGTGATGCCGATCAAATAATATGATAGGGCGCTCGTCACCAGACCCTGTAGGCTGCGCACAGCCAAAATTTGAGGCCGAACGGAGACAGTCAATCAAATCTCGAGAAATCTGTGGGCTAACACACACTAAAAATCGCGAAAATCATAAATTCTTATTTATGCGAAAAATGGTAATATCGATCAAATAAAGTGATAGAGCACTCCTCACCATGCCCCGTAGCCTGCACACAGCCTAAATTTGAGGTCGAACGGAGACGATCGATCAAATTTTGAGAAATTCGTGGGCTAACATACACCAAAAATCGCAAAAATCATAAATTTTTATTTATGTGAAAAATGGTGATGCTGATCAAATAAAGTGATAGAGCTCTGGTCACCAAGCCTTGTAGGCGCACAGTCAAAATTTGAGCCGAACGAAGACGGTCAATCAAATCTTGAGAAATCTGTGGGGTAAAACACACCGAAAATCGCAAAAATCGTAAAAATCACATTTATACGAAAAATGGTGTTGCCGATCAAATAAACTGATAGGGAGCTCGTCACCAGGCCTTATAGACTGCACACATCCAAAATTATAGGCCGAACAGAGACGACCGATCAAATTTCGAGAAATCCGTGGGCTAACACATACCAAAAATCACGAAAATTGTAAATTCTCATTTGTGCGAAAAATGGTGATGTCGATCAAATAAAGTGATAGGGCTCTCATCACCAGGCCTTGTAGGCTGCGCACAGCCAAAATTTAGGGCCAAACGGAGACGACCAATCAAATTTCAAGAAATCTGTGGGCATACATACACCGAAAATCGCAAAAATCATAAATTCTAATTTATGCGAAAAATGGTGATGCCGATTAAATAAAGTGATAGGGCGCTCGTCACCAGGCCTTGTAGGCTGCACACAGCTAAAATTTAGGGCCAAACGGAAACGGTCAATCAAATCTCAAGAATTTCGTGGGCTAACACACACTGAAAATCACAAAAATCATAAATTTTTATTTATGCAAAAAATGGTTATGCCGAGCAAATAAAGTGATAGGGCGCTCGTCACCGGGCCTTACAGGCAGCACATAGCCAAAATTTGGGTCCGAACAGAGACGACCGATTAAATTTCAAGAAATCCGTGGCTAATACACCGAAATCAAGAAAATCGTAAATTCTTATTTATACAAAAAATGGTGATGTCGATCAAATAAAGTGATAGGGCGCTCGTCACCAAGTCTTGTAGGTTGATGCACAACCAAAATTTGGGGTCGAACGGAGACGGTCAATCAAATCTCGAGTAATCTGTGGCTAACACACACCGAAAATTGCGAAAATCGTAAATTCTCATTTATGCGAAAAATGGTGATGCCGATCAAATGAAGTTATAAGGCTCTCGTCACCAGGCTTTGTAGGCTGCACATAGCCAAAATTTGGAATTGAACGGAGATGGCCGATCAAATTTTAAAAAATTCGTGGCCTAACATACACTGAAAATTGCGAAAATCGTAAATTCTCATTTATGAGAAAAATGGTGATGCCGATCAAATGAAGTTATAGGGCTCTTGTCACCAGGCCTTGTAGGATGCGCACAGCCAAAATTTGAGGTTGAACGGAGATGGCCGATCAAATTTTAAAACATTTGTGGGCTAACATACACCAAAAATCGCGAAAATCGTGAATTCTCATTTATGCGAAAAATGATGATGCCGATCAAATAAAGTAATAGGCTCGCGTCATCAGGCATTGTAGGTTGCGCACAACAAATATTAGGGGTCGAACGGAGATGGTTAATCAAATTTCATGAAATCCGTGGGCTAACACACACCAAAAAATGCGAAAATCGTAAATTCTCATTTATGCGAAAAATGACGATGCCGATCAAGTAATGTGATTGGGCGCTTGTCACCAGGACTTGTAGGCTGCGCACAACCTAAATTTGGGGCCAAACAGAGACGACCGGTCAAATTTCGAGAAATCCATGGGCGCATCGAAAATCAAAAAAATCGTAAATTCTCATTTATATGAAAATAGTGATGCCGACCAAATAAAGTGATAGGAAACTCGTTACCAAGCCTTGTAAGCTGCGCAAACTCAGAATTTGGGGCTGAACGGAGATGGTCAATCAAATCTCGAGAAATCCGTGGGCAAACATACACCAAAAATTGCGAAAATCGTAAATTCTCATTTATGCGAAAAATGGTGATGCCGATCAAATAAAGTGATAGGGCGCTCGTCACCAGCCTTTTAGGTTGCGCACAGTCAAAATTTTGACCGAACGGAGATGATCAATCAAATCTCTAGAAATCTATAGGATTACACACACCGAAAATTACGAAATTCCAAAATTCTTATTTATACGAAAAATGATGATATCGATCAAATAAAGTGATAGGCTCTCGTCATCAGGCATTGTAGGCTGTGCATAGCCAAAATTAGAGACCGAACGGAGACGGTTAATCAAATTTTGAGAAATTCATGGGCTAACACACATCGAAAATCACAAAAAATTGTAAATTCTCATTTATGCGAAAAATGATGATGCCGATCAAATAATGTGATAGGGCGCTCGTCACCAGGCCTTGTAGGCTGCGCACAACCAAGATTTGGAGTGGAACAGAGACCGTCAATCAAATCTTAAGAAATCTGTGGGCTGTTATCACACCGAAAATCGCGATAATTGTAAATTCTCATTTATGCGAAAAATGGTGATGCTGATCAAATAAAGTGACAGGGAGCTCGTCACCAGGTCTTGTAGGCTGCACACAGTCAAAATTTAGGGTCGAATGGAGACGGTCAATCAAATCTCGAGAAATTCGTGGGCTAACACACACCGAAAATCGCAATTCTCATTTATGCTGAAAATGGTGATGCCAATCAAATAATGTGATAGGGCGCTCGTCACCAGGCCTTGATAGCTACGCACAATCAAAATTTGAGGCCGAACAGAGACGGTCAATCAAATCTCGAGAAATTCGTGGGCTAACACACACCGAAAATCGCAAAAATCATAAATTCTCATTTATGCAAAAAATGGTGATGCCGGTCAAATAAAGTGATAGGATGCTCGTCATCAGGCCTTGTATGCCGCGAACATCCAAAATTTGGGGTCGAACGGAGATGACCGATCAAATTTTAAGAAATTCGTGGGCTAACACACACCGAAAATTGTGAAAATCATAAATTATAATTTATGCAAAAAATGGTGATGTCGATCAAATAAAGTGGTAGGACGCTCGTCACCAGGCCTTGTAGGCTTTGCACAACCAATATTTGAGGTCGAACAAAGATGGTCAATCAAATCTTGAGAAATCTGTGGGCTAACACACACCGAAATCGCGAAAATCTTAAAATTTTATTTATTCAAAAAATAGTGATGCCGATCAAATAATGTGATAGAACACTGGTCACCCGGCCCTGTAGGCTGCTTACAGCCAAAATTTGAGGTCGAACGGAGACAGTCATTCAAATCTCGAGAAATATGTGGGCTAACACATACCGAAATTCACGAAAATTAAAAATTCTCATATATGTAAAAAATGGTGATGCCGATCAAATAAAGTGATAGGACGCTCGTCACCAGGCCTTGTAGGCTGCGCATAGCCAAAATTTAGGACAGAACGGAGACAGTCAATCAAATCTCGAGAAATTCGTGGGCTAACACACATCGAAAAGTTTATAAGTTAGCAACATGGGTGCACTATGCCAATGTCAGCAAATGGACCGACATCGAATGGCACATGCTGACCTATGCCGAGACCCAACGTCCTCGATTAATGCCCATCGAGCGAAAATGTGAAAGAAAACGCCTATGCTTATCGTTATGCCATAAGACAATGTTAGAGATTGGTGGTGGTAGTGCTGGCCTACTATGGTCGCTTACAATGGTGGTGTTGGTTGTGGTGGGTTGTTAGTATCAGTTATTAAATTAAAATTATTAATAAAATAGGGAAAGAATGTTAAATGACAGTGATATAGGCATTTTTTAAGGAAATTGACTTCACCAAACCGCCTAGCGGCAGTTTGTCCTCATAGATCTCAAAAAAATACACAAAATTAAAAAAAATCGGTAAAACAAATAATTCAATCCAAAGTTATGATCATTAAGATAATGTGCCACTAATGAACTCTTTTTCGAGCGATTATATTACAGTTTTAACAACATTATGTAAGATCTCATCAAAAGACTTGCATCTCGGTAATTGTTATTTTGTGATTCAGGGGGTAACACACACCGAAAATGGTAAAAATCGTAAATTCTCATTTATGCAAAAAATTGTGATGTCGATCAAATTTAGTGATAGGGCGCTCGTCACCAGGCCTTGTAGGCTGCGCACAGCCAAAATTTGAGGCCGAACGGAGACGTTCAATCAAATCTCAAGAAATTCGTGGGCTACACACCAAAAATCGCGAACATTAAAAATTTTTATTTATTCAAAAAATGGTGATGTCGATCAAATAAAGTAATAGTACGCTCGTCACTAGGCTTTGTAGGCTGTGCATAGCCAAAATTTGGGGCCAAACGGAGACGGTCAATCAAATCTCCAGAATTTCGTGGGCTAATACACACTGAAAAGTTTAAAAGTTAGCAACATGGGCGTACAATGCCAGTGTCGGCAGACCGGACGACATCGGATGGCACATGCTGACCTATGCCGAGACCCAACGCCCCTCGATCAATGCCCAGTGAGAGAAAATGTGAAAGAAAACACCTATGCTTATCCTTATGCCATAAAGACTATGTTAGAGATTGGTGGTAGTAGTGCTGGCCTACTATGGTCGCTTGCAATGGTGGTCTTTGTTGTGGTGGGTTGTTAGTACCAGTTATTAAATTAAAATTATTAATAAAATTGGGGAAGAATGTTAAATGACTGTGATAGAGACATTTTTTAAGGAAATTGGCTTCACCAAACCGCCTAGCAGCAGTTTGTCCTGACAGATCTCAAAAAAATACACAAAATAAAAAAAAAATTCGGTAAAACAGATAATCCATCCCAAAGTTATGATCATTAAAATAATATGCCACTAATGAACTCTTTTTCCGGCAATTATATTATTGTGTATTTATAACTGTTAAAAGGAAATTGTTAGANCTAATGAACTCTTTTTCCGGCAATTATATTATAATTTTAACAACATTATGTAAGATCTCATCAAAACACTTGCATCTCGACAGTTCTTATTTTGTGATTCATAGCTAACACACCGAAATCTCATTTATGCAAAAAATGGTAATGCCGATCAAATAAAGTGATAGGACGCTCATCACCAGGCCTTGTAGGTAGCGCACAGCCAAAATTAGGGGCCGAACGGAGACGGTCTATCAAATCTAGAGAAATCCGTGGACTAACATACACTGAAAATTGCGAAAATAGTAAATTCTCATTTATGCGAAAAATGGTGATGCCAATCAAATAAAATGATAAGGCGCTCGTCACTAGGTCCCGTAGGCTACGCACAGATAAAATTTGAAGTCGAACGGAGACGGTCAATCAAATCTCAAGAAATCCGTGGGCTAACACACACCGAAAATTGTGAAAATCGTAAATACTCATTTAAGCAAAAAATGGTGATGTCGATCAAATAAAGTGATAGGGCTCTCGTCACCAGGCCTTGTAGGCTACACACAGCCAAAATTTGGGTCGAACGGAGACGACCGATCAAATAATATGATAGGGCGCTCGTCACCAGGCCTTGTAGGCTACGCAAGGTCAAAATTTGGGGCCTAATGGAGACGATCAATCAAATCTCGAGAAATTCGTAGGCTAACACACACCAAAAATCGCGAAAATCGCGATAATCTCATTTATGCAAAAAATGGTGATGCCGATCAAATAAAGTGATAGGGCGCTCGTCACCAGGACTTGTAGGCTGGCACAGCCAAAATTTAGGACCGAACGGATATGGTCAATCAAATCTCGAGAAATTCGTGGGCTAACATAGTAAATTCTCATTTATGCGAAAAATGGTGATGCCGGTCAAATAAAGTGATAGGACGCTCGTCACCAGGCCTTGTAGGCTGCGCAAAACCAAAATTTGGGGCCGAACGGAGACGATCGATCAAATTTTGAGAAATCCGTGGGCTAACACACACCGAAAATTGTGAAAATCATAAATTATTATTTATGCGAAAATTGGTGATGCCGATCAAATAAAGTGATAGGGCGCTCGTCACCAGACCTTGTAGGCTGCGCACAACAAACATTTGGGGCCGAACGAAGACGGTCAATTAAATCTCGAGAAATCCGTGGGCTAAAACACACCAAAAATTGTGAAAATCGTAAATTCTGATTTATGCAAAAAATGGTAATGCCGATCAAATAATGTGATAGGGAGCTCGTCACCAGGCCCTGTACGCTGCGCACAATTAAAATTTGGGGTAGAACGGGGATATTCAATCAAATCTCGAGAAATCCGTGGACTATTATACACCGAAAATTGTAAAAATGTAAATAATCATTTATGCGAAAATGGTGATGCCGATCAAATAAAGAGATAGGGTGCTCGTCACCAGGCCTTGTAGGCTCCATACAATCAAAATTTGAGGCTGAACCGAGACGATCAATCAAATCTCAAGAAATCCGTGTGCTAACATACACAGAAAATTATGAAAATCGTAAATTCTCATTTATGTGAAAAATGATGATGCCGATCAAATAAAGTGATAGGACTCTCGTCACCAGGCCTTGTGGGCTGCGCACAGCCAAAATTTGGGGCCGAACAGAGACGGACAATCAAATTTCAAAAAATCTGTGGACTAACATACACTGAAAGTCGTGAAAATCGTAAGTTCTCATTTATGCGAAAAATGGTGACGCCGATCAAATAATGTAATAGGGCGCTCGTCACCAGGCCTTGTAGGTTGTGCACGGCCAAAATTTGGGACCTAATGGAGACGGTCAATCAAATCTCGAGAACTCTGTGGGATAACATACACCAAAAATGGCAAAAATCGTAAAATCTCATTTATGCGAAAAAGGATGATGCCGATCAAATAAAGTGATAGGGCGCTCGTCAGCAGGCCTTGTAGGCTGCACACAACCAATATTTTGGGCCGAACAGAGACGGTCAATCAAATCTTGAGAAATCTGTGGGCTAACATACACCGAAAATCGCAAAAATCGTAAATTCTCATTTATGCGAAAAATGGTGATGCCGATAAAATAAAGTGATAGGGCGCTAAAACCCAGGCCTTGTAGGCTGTGCACAGCCAATATTTGGGTTCGAATGGAGACGACCGATCAAATTTTGATAAATCCGTGATCTAATACACACCAAAAATCGCGAAAATCATAAATTATCATTTATACGAAACATGGTGATGCCGATCAAATAAAGTGATAGGACGGTCATCACCAGGCCTTGTAGGCTGCGCACAACCAAAATTTGGGGTTAAATGGAGATGGTCAATCAAATCTCGAGAAATCTGTGGGATAACATACGCTGAAAATCACGAAAATCGTAAATTCTCATTTATGCAAAAAATGGTGATGCCGATAAAATAATATGATAGGGCGCACGTCACTAGACCTTATCGGCTATGCACAGCCAAAATTTGTGGCTGAATGGAGACGACTGATCAAATTTTGAGAAATCGTGAGCTAAGACACACCGAAAATCGCAAAAATTGTGTGTTCTCATTTATACAAAAATTGGTGATGCAGATCAAATAAAGTGATAGGGCACTCGGCACCAGGCCTTGTAGGCTACGCACAATCAAAATTTGGGGCTGAACGGAGACAGTCAATCAAATCTCGAGAAATCTGTGGGCTAACATACACCGAAAATCGCAAAAATTATAAGTTTTCATTTATGCGAAAATGGTGATACTGATCAAATAAAGTGATAGGGAGCTCGTCATAAGCCTTGTAGGCTGCACACAACTAAAATTTGACGCCGAACGGAGATGGCCGATCAAATTTTGGGAAATTCGTGGCTAACAAATATCGAAAATTATGAAAATAAAAAATTTTCATTTATGCGAAAATGGTAATGTCAATCAAATAAAGTGATAGCGTGCTCGTCACCAGACCTTGTAGGCTCCGCACAGCCAAAATTTAAGGTCGAACGGAGACGCTCAATCAAATCTCGAGAAAGATCTGATGGAAATTGATTCATTGAAGGCCTTTCTACACAATCAGCTCAAAATTAAAGACCTGTGAAAACTTCATTATTTTCTGGGTTTGGAAATCACTTACAAAGACAATGGTGTTTTGATATCACAAAAGAAATTTGTCACTGATCTAACCAAAGACTTTGATTGCTCAAGCTACAACACCACAACTCACCCCTTGATCCCACTATGAAATTGAGGTCCACTAAGGGACCATTGCTTGATGATCCAACTTATTACAGGAAACTTATAGGGCAACTGAATTTTCTTACTAACACTAGGGTGGAAATCACATACAATGGAAACCCAAGAGTGGGAGCATTGAGAACATACTGCTTGAATGACTCCCAAGCCTCGAATAATTTCTCTCCCGATAATTGTTTGAAGTGAAAGATCTTGTCTCTCTGTTCCGCCTTCTTTCTTGGGAGAAACCACTTCTTCAACAACATATTCACCAACCTGGTCTATGTGTGAACAAAATTTGGTGAAAGACGATGGAGCCATTCTCTGGCTTCCCCAGCAAAGTGAATGTTTGTGGTTCCGTGAAATCTCTCTTATCCTCAATGACCAATGCTATGGAAACTACATCATTCCTCATACAATAGAATATTTAGGGATACCTTGTGTGTTTGAAGTGAAACCTATATCTTACTATGGAAGGACATTAGGTTACCGAGAGTGTAAGTGTTTCCTTTAACATGGTGAATGCCATGAGGAGATTCGGTGTGATGTGTTTCCCATGAATTTTTGTCACTTATATTTGGGATATAATTGGTTTTACAAGCATAGGGTTCCGAAAGAGTGAAAATAGTACAAATATGTCGTGGACAAAAGAAGGAAACTTCTCTTCTTACTTACTTCTCCTAATCCTCACCAAGGAGTTTTGGACACTTATCCTAATCTCTAAAAAAATAATAGACTATAAATTGAGAAGAGTAAGGGAGTGAATCATGGCAACTTTAAAGTGGAAAAAGGAGAGATTGTGTGGAGTGAAATGAGAGAGTTGTGACAACCACCATCTAATATTCTGGTTTGTTCTTCTTCTATTTGAAAGGATCCTTGTGTAGGTACAAAGTCGGTGGAGGTAGGAACACAAGTTCTTAGCCGGGAAGCTAAACTTGATATGATGAAGAATATGATATTCTCCTTGGTGTTTCAAACATTTTGAGGGAAATTTCACCCCAAGGTTAATAAGATCATTCTCGTGAAATTCAAAGTACAATATCTAAACTTGACACTTCAAATATTTCAAATGAACAAAGTGTGATATATGGGGTGAAATCAGATTGGAAACACGTGGTAATGAGCTCGACACGGAGTCTTGATATAACAAGAATGTTGAACTTCGGAAGGTCCTTCTCGAGATAATGATGATAGAGGTGTCATAGTTTCGCACAGGATAAGGACCAAGAAATTATCACCCATAATGACGTGGCAAAAAAGATAAATAGGAGACAAGAGTGTCGGTCTGCTCAAGTGCATGGACGAGCTCGCACGAATCTGAGTCATGCAGGAATATTAGCTAGGGCCTTCCAATGGATTAAACGCGTGGCGCAAGAACATGGTGTATAGTACTTTAGGGCTCTAGTGGCATTATCTCACTGGACAAGGCCTTAACCCTTTAGCCTATAAATAAATTAACCCTCCTCACTTGTAACAGGAGTCTGACTCGAATTCTCTCAAGCAAATACATTAGCAATATACTGTTTTCTTGGGCTCCAAGCATTTTCTTGCATATTTTCTTGAATTCAATATTTATCTAAGTTGTTGATCTCGGAGCGGGAGGCTAGGATCTCGGGCTTACTCTAGGTCACTTTAGATATGTCTAGATTTATTCTCTTTATTTTACTAAGCTTATTTACATAACACACTATCTATTTTCATCATCTACTAATAACCAAATCACTAGTAAATCAGACCTAAAATAGAATAAATCGTAATGCATATTTTTTACCCCTATAAATTCAGTTATACCAATTTCAGGATAAACAGTTTGGCGCTCACTATGGGGCCAGAGAAACTATATGGGTTTAATTTTAGAGATTTAAAGAGAGAGATGAAAGAGAGAAAAATAGTAAGAGAAATACGATTCGAATGAAAGAGAGAGAAAAATAGAGAAGAGATATATGGCTACAATGAAAGAGAGAAAAAAAAAAGAGAGAGATTTAAGGAGATGAGATAGCTATTGAATGTCATTTTTTTTAGGCTTAATTTTCTAAATAAAATATTTGGTTAAAAATATGCCAATTTTATATAGTGATACTATGTAATGTATATGTATTGGCATAATATATCAACTAAGGGTCCAATTTGGTATGTTATATTTGGTATGTTATAGTAAAGCCCAATATTTAGAAGTTGGCATCAAATAGCCAGTTTATTTAAATATATTTTCTTACCTTAAATCTCTCCTCCATTTTGTTCTCTCTCATTCCATTCAAAGCCAACTTCTTTTGTAGAAGTTTTTAATACCGAATTTCTTCAAATTTAAAATAAAAGTCACATATTTTTGTATCTTATAAATAAAAATGATTGGAAAATATGAGATACATTATTGCATGTATAGGTAAAATATGTATATACTCATCGCATGTACACTTAAAAATAATATGTATACATATTTCAATATATATACCTAGCCTATTATATAGATAGAAAAATATGTATACATACTGGACTACTTTATAGATGAAATAATGTGTATACATATTAGTGCATATCCATATGTATAAAACTCATTTATTTGAAATACATTATGCCAGTGTACATATAATGTCTATTTTGAGTTGAAATTCATATTCATAATCATATTCAATCAATGAAACAATATAAAAAGTATGAGACGTATTCTGATAGAATATTGATTTTAATTTTAGAGATTTAAGGAGATAGAATGATAAAGAGAAAAATAGAGGAGAGAAATACAGTTAGAATGAAAGAGAGAGAAGAATAGATGAGAGATATATATGGTTAGAGTGAGAGAAAGAAAAACAAAGAGATTTAAAGAGATGACTAATAAGTGTCATTTCTTTTAGGCATAATTTGCTATATAAAATATTTGGTTAAAAATATGATAATTTATATAGTGATTGTATGTATATGTCAAACCCCTTAGAAATATTATGCATCTTTTCACCCAAACTAAAAAGTTTGAAGGGGATATATATGTAAATGATAACAGTTGAAGTTATACTTTCTCCATTTATTTTTATCTGGCGGGATAAGATCTATACATTTTTTAAGAAAAAATTAATAGGGATTGTAATTTGACTAATATAACCATATTAATTAACATATATTTTTTTTTAGAAATATACAATAATCATTCTTTTCACATTTTAAAGAGATGTAAGGGTAGAGTTGAAAAAAAATGGTCAATTATTTCTTGATTTCTATATTAACAACTACTCCCACTGTTCCATTTTAATTGTTATGATAAAATTTGCACACCCATTAAGAAAAAATTAATAGGGATGATAATTTGACTAATATAGCCCTATTAATTTTTTTGGAGACATACAATAATAATTATTTTCACATTTTAGAATGATTTTGAGTACTAGGGGTAGAACTTAAAAAACATGGTCAATTATCTCTTGAATTTTAAAACTGACAAGTATTTTGAAATAACTATTTTTAATATATCTAATAACTAAAATAAAACGGAATAAATATTTTGAAATAAACATTTTTAGTGCACGTATTAAGTAAAAAGGAATTGAGGGAGGTTGATTGGGAGTTTGGGACAAGGACCAAAAACATGCCAAACTTAGGAGACGACTCCCAACGTTCATTTTTTGCCCATCGAAAAGTACACCTTCTGTTTTAATTATGTGTTTGGAAGTGGTGAACCTCAATTTTCATTGGAATTCGTCAACTACTCAACTAAGAAGTACTACCATAATAATACAAACAAATGAAAAACATCCAAAATCTATAAAAACAAGTGATATATAAGGACCATGTCCACATAGCTTTTCACTAAAACAAATGAATTTAGTTTAATTAGTCTGTACCATTCAGTTACTCTGCACAAATGCATTACAAATTAACAAATCATTTTTTTGGTTTTTATCTACACAAACAAAATGCACTTAATTTATCTGCCTTGTGATGAGGATGGCGATGTTGACACGGACGGCGAATACGACCCAGTCCATCCCATACTAGCATCCGAAACACTAGCACCGTGAAATAAATCCGACAAGTAATTTTGTAGATCATCGGGGGCAAATCTGACAATTGACTCCGTTCCCCGATACATCTCGTAAAACACTTGATATATCGGAATAATCTTACTAGCCAATGATATTTTGACGTGGTCTCGGAGTTTCGGGTCAGGTATGACCCATGAACTTTGTTTTCGGTACACCTCCTCGAAACTCGAATTGAATTTGTTGAAGTATTCCTTCACTTCTGTCGGTGAAATTTCACTTGTAAGATTCTCGGGTATTGATGTAACTATTTTGCTCCACCCTGTCCTCTCGTACTTTGACATGTATTCTTTTACTTTCATTTCGTGCTTTGAAATCCAATCGGATCCGAGTAGGTGTTTCAGGTTCGATTCTCGAACCTTTGAAATGACATAGTTTAAGTTGTTCGCTAGGAACAAATAGGACAAGGGCACGTCATTGTATAGTTGTGCTTTACCATCGAGTTTACATAGAAGAACGAGCACGAGCCATGCGAGCCGTTGTATGGCGGGAGACGGAGAGTCCCCGTCACCCGATGTTGGACTCGAGTAGCAAGACTCAGGCATCATTTGTATTGATATTGGCGAGAAATCGATAATGATATCACATATCGCCCCGTTATACTCGCCGAGCAAGACAAGATAGTTCATGACGTATCGAGTTAACGGGTGAATTCTGCCACCGGACACCACCTTCGACGAATCCTTCTGAACCGCCGTTTCGAACTCCGACAACATGGGTCTGGCGGCATTGCCGAGCTTGGCCAGTAGTGTCGTCGCCTGAGATTTGACTACCGCCGCTGAATCGAAGCTGAATATCGATTCGAGCTCCACCCAGAGCTCATCAACGACGTCGTAGAGGTCCAGAACTCTGAAAATTTTCTCCGGCGACAACTTCTTCTTATATTTCGTCACCATTTCCGGGAACAAGAACAGAGTCAAAGCACCATCTTTAGCGATCTCCGAGAAGCATGATTCTCTGATGTTGTCGGAGGCAGAGAAGACAAAATCACAGAGAATCCTCTCGCCACGAAACAGAGCATTGACAGCAATCTTCACAGCACTCAACCAATTCTTGATTTTTGTCTCCAGTGATTCCCAATCCATCTTCTTAATCTTTGAAGAGCTCAACTTCTCAATTCCCAAGTAATACAAAGTCTCATCGATCACTGTTTTTCTATTAAGTTTGTAAATCTTCACGCACTCTCTTCCATAACCAGCTCCAATCATACAGTCAGCAATGGATTTCAAATCCTCCATAACAACTCCCCCAATCTTGGTTTGCATTTCATCATTATCTTCAGTGGATGATCTTGATGACAATGTTTCAGGATCAAGAAAGTAGCTGCTCCCAGATAAAATGGTGTGGAATTCTCTCTGGAGTCTCTTAATGGCGATTTGCATGAGATTATGAGCTCGAACAAGGAGCTTATTATAGCTGGAACTGTCTTTGATAACGAACTGCATCGCGTGTTGTAAATCGTTAACAGCTTTAAGAAGGTGCTTGGCCTCTAATGGATTATCGCGAAAGAGATTAGCTACTCTGTTATAAGCAGAGGATGCATCAAGATCCCATTTTTTGATAATTGATTGAGAATTTTCTATTGTTTCTTCCATTAAAGATTCACAAAAAGTGTGACTTGAGTTGGATGATGGAGAATTCTGTGAAGAAGATTTTGATGATGAGAAAAAGGGTGTCCTCATTTTGTTTTTCTTGTAGTTTTAAGAAGTTGATTCTTTAGAGGGAAAATATGGATATATATATATATGTGTGGGTGGGGGTTGTAACAACAAAGGTTGACTGAGTGAGATGAAAAAATAACGCGGTCTCAATTAATGTGATTTTAAAATTTATAATCTAAAATGAATCTAACATTATAAAATCTATTAAAATAGATTTAAATCGTTAAATACTGTGATATATTTTCTTACTTATGTTCTACTTATTATTTCATTATATCTCAAAATACTATTCATTTTATTAATATTTATTCGTGAAAGAAATTCTACACTTATATAAATGATATTTTCTTTTTTGTATTGGGAAGCTGAAAAGTGGATGATCATGAGAAGTATTATGTTATAGATTATCAAAAAAGAAATATTATATTGTATTTATGTTTGGAGGTTAATGTCAAATACGAATTCAGTATTTAAAAATTATGGGAGCACCGCTAAAAGCAGATGCATGTTAATCGACACGGTGTCGCGCGATATGATACGAATTTGTTAGAAAATATTGTTAAGCAAACATAAAATTGAAGGTATCTGAATATAAAATACATGAGAAAAAAATAATATAGTTCACTTTGTAGTTTGATGGTCTTGAACTTCAGTCTACACTTAGAGGTTCCTAGTTTGAATTTGGATTGAGTATGCATTGTTTTTTGAAAATTGACAAGAAGAAATGCAGCGACAAGGAATCAAACCTAGGACCCTTTGTTTGTTCATCCAAGCAAAGATGGGTATTGCACCAATGCACCAAATCAATCTTTGTCTTTTAGGGTGCACCCTAACTCGTATACGTGGGTCCGCCTTTGGTTAGTATAGTGAAAGGGAGAGTTGAGAAAAAGAATATTTTAAGTCTTCAATGTATTCACTATACAAAAAAGAGTAATTTTATATTGAAAGAAGATGTTCTTATTGGTGGAGCTTTGACTCTTTAACTAATCTGGAGTTGATTGAGTCACACAACGTTGTTGGGTTGTTGCATTAAGAAGGGGACAAGTCAAGAGTTATACTGTTGAACTGGTGAAAATTATACCTTAGTGGACTTGAATCTCTTTATAGAAAGCAGGATATTTGTGTCTTAACCTAAATATTTATTTATTCATTTTTTGTTCATCTTGTTTTCACCCTTTTTGGAAAGGTTCTGTCAATCTTCAGATAAAAAGGAGTCAATGAATTTTTCTGACTTCGGGTATTTTGCGTACACTGTACCTGTAGCCTAAAACGCACAAAAAATAACAATTCACGCGGAGACTAAATAAGTACTAAAAACTCAAATAAAAAAAATCTTTCCAAAGTCCCAGACAACGGCGCCAAAAACTTGTTGTGTCCAAATGCACACGCAAGTGTACGCGATCGACAAGTAATATAAGAGGTTAGTCCTAGTATTGATCCCACGGGGACTTGTCAAAGATGTGTGCTAAATTGAATTTATATTACTATTCAATAAAAAGGAAAAATAATTCTTGGGGAATATTGTCTTACTAACTACTTTGTGAAAGTAAATTAAAACAAAACAACTTGCTTTGGTTCAAATCAAATGAGAAAAAGATCTACGGTAATGGACGATTGACAATCAAGTTGTACACTTAAATTATTTTTTTGAGTTACTAGTTGCAGGTTGATATCCCTTGCTGAGCTCCTTTTTGGAGTGTCAAAGACTACTCAACTATTCCTAATGCCTATATTCCTATTGTCATAAGTAATAACAAAGTGCATGTGATAATTTTTTTGTAGTAACTCAGCGAGGCTAACAGGTATATTCCTATCCACGTTAGTGAATCTCTCCTCATTCCCGATAGAATTCATGAACAAGCCCTATTTTTTCTTATTGCGCTCGTGAATTTCCTCTTCCGATTTCAATTGACAAGCCACAAATAGTATTTGATGATTGATCAAATAATTGAGACCAAAAAAAAGTAAGTAGCTCAAATAAATGAAAAACATTGGATAAAGTGCACAACTATCAAACTTCAATAATCAAGTCTAAATCATAACCCCGTAACTAAGAAGTTTAGCTACTCATGAATTGATTGCAAACAAAGATTCATGACTAGCAATTGTCTAAAGAAAAATTACAAAAGTGAAAAACCTACACAAAGTACTTGAGTTCTCCACTTCTACTCTGTTCCAGACATCAATAGTTCGACCTCCCTTCTAAACTGCATACAACAGTACATATAGAGTTTCTAAATCGGCTTTGGATGAAAATACTTTTTATTTAAACAAGTGCATCAATCTAGCATGAGTTTGCACTACTGCGCCGCTCCCTGCTATGCGGTAGTGTTATTTTCAGTGCTTTAATTAATTCGGCTGAGGCTTCCACTAGATGCACTGTCGCGTCTCCTGGCACAACGCGATAGTGTATTTTCAACTTTCTGGCTTGATTCTTTGTGGAATTGCCTTCCGCACTTGATTTTGCACCTCATATGAACTTCGAGTTGGCTTGAATGGCTTCTTCTCAGACTTCAAAACTCTCTTTTTTCATCTTTTTAACTCAAAAATCCTCATTTTCATCCTGCACAACAAAAGTAAGTGTAATACCTGCTTTTAGTGCTTAAAGTATGATAAAACACCCAAATGTGAGGCGTAATACTGGCTAAATGTATAATATTTTAGTCTCACATTATGGGTCAAAACGAGCGATGTGTAGTCGGAGCCCTAGAGTGAGAGAGTTCTCCCATAATAATTAACAATTCAAAATATTTAAAAGACATAAAAATATTGCCATCAAAGAAAATATCTTTTGACTCTCGAAATTCGAAATATATCACATAAATTGAGACACAGAGAGTGCTTCATTTGTTTCAATATATGTGATATTATGTGACCTATATGAAAAGTAAGAAATAAAAGAAGTTCTTGAAAACTCATTATATTAAATATGTCATAATGATTGTGCTTATGATAAAATGAGAAATTTAAATTAATTGTTTCTAATGTGTCAATCATTTTTAAATGAATTCTACAGTAATGGCTGATTGACAATCAAGTTGTACACTTAAATTATTTTTTTGAGTTACTAGTTGTAGGTTGATATTCCTTGCTGAGCTCCTTTTTAGAGTGTCGAAGACTACTCAACTATTCCTAATACCTATATTCATATTGTCAAAAGTCGATATCGAAGTGCATGTGATAATTTTTTTGTAGTAACTCAGCGAGGCTAACATGTATATTCCTATCCACGTTAGCGAATCCCTCCCCCTTCTCGATAGAGTTTGTGAACAAGCCCTATTTCTTTCTTATTGCACTCGTGAATTTCCTCTTCCGATTTCAATTGACAAGCCGCAGATAGTATTTGATGATTTATCAAAAAATCAAATAATTGAGACCAAAAAAAAGTAAATAGCTCAAATAAATGAAAAACATTAGATAAAGTGCGCAACTATCAAACTTCATTAATCAAGTCTAAACCATAACCCCATAACTAAAAAGTTTAACTACTCATGAATTGATTGCAAATAAAGAATTCTTGACTAGCAATTGTCTAAAGAAAAATTACAAAAGTGAAAAACCTACACAAAGTACTTGAGTTCTCCGATTTTGCTCTGTTCCATACATCAATAGTTCGACCTCCCTTCTAAACTGCATACAACAGTACATATAGAGGTTCTAAATCGGCTTTGGATGAAAATACTTTTTATTTAAACAAGTGCACCAATCTGGCATGAGTTTGCACTACTGCGCCGCTCCCTGCTATGCGGTAGTGTTATTTTCAGTGCTTTAATTAATTCGGCTGAGGCTTCCACTAGATGCACTGTTGCGTCGCCTGACACAACGCGACAGTGTATTTTCAGCTTTCTGGCTTGATTCTTTGTGGAATTTCCTTCCGCACTTAATTTTGCACCTCGTATGAACTTCGAGTTGGCTTGAATGGCTTCGTCTCAGACTTCAAAGCTCTCTTTTTTCATCTTTTTAACTCAAAAATCCTCATTTTCATCCTGCACAACAAAAGTAAGTGTAATACCTGCTTTTAGTGCTTAAAGTATGATAAAAC
>JACEIK010001282.1:91133-107019 GCA_018107945.1 Datura stramonium
CAGACAGGTATTAGCATTTTCTTCTGTTGTCTCACAAATTATTGCCAAAATAAAAAGAAAAATAAAAACAGAAAAGGGAAAAGGATATCACCCACAAATTTAGTTTTTCTTTTTTTTTTTAAAATTTTTTTTGATTCTCAATATTCAAACCATCACCTTCATCTTCATAATCACCAACTTTACAAAAAGAGCCATTTTTATGGTTCTTTTTTTGAGCTCTGTTTCTGTGTGGATTCTTCAAAAGATATTATATGTTCACATACATGTGTCTATAAAGTTTGTTTGTTGTATATACATGTGCCTTTAATGTCCTTTTTATTTAACTTCTAGCACCTGTACACTTTTGTCACCTTTCTTGATCCAATTTTTTTTTTTTTTTTTTTTTTTTTTTTTTTTTTAAAATCAAAAGCTTTAAAGATTTTCTTACATCTTTGAGAACAAATTTACAAATCTCATTTTTTTGGGCGTTCATTGATTTTTAAGAAGAAAGAACAACAAGGGGGAAGTTTATTAGACAAAGGTAATTTTTTTTGGCCTTTCCCTTTTATGAATTTGGCAATATTTTTCAAGGGGTGGATGTAGCATGAAAGTCACGCGTTCGCGTGAATTCAATAATTTTTGCTCTTATTTTGTATTTGTGCTAAACATTTATTAAATATATATAAAAATATTTAATTATGAAGCAAGTTATTGAATTCTATATTAATTTGCGATTGCTGTAGGAACCCCTACACTTCAAATTCTGAATCTGTCTCTAATCTTTTTACGAGTAATAAATTTTGTAGAGATGAAAATTTTGTAGAGATGAAAAAGGAAGAAAAGTTTAAATTTTTTTTTTTAATGGTGGAAGTTCAAATGTGAAAAATAAATGCCTTTCTTTCTTCACTAATAATTCTGTTATTGTTGTTATCAGGGTATGGAAGATAAAGTTTTTGTCTTCGATGAATCTAGAGATGTATGATCCTCAAATTTGGCTTCAGATAGATGAGAGTTTCCCTTTTGGTTTCTGAATCTCTCTTGATGTCAAAAAATGCAAATTGTTGATTTGGGTGTTTTGAGGGAATAAAGAAGAGGGCTTTGCATAAAGATTAGCATAGGGATCAGAATGGATACTGAGGATTCATATAGACGACCCGACTAGTTTGGGATTAAGGCATAGTTCTAGTTGTTGTTGCATTCATTGGCTGAAGGGTGATGAAAGGAACAAAATGAATATTGAGGATTCATATAGCCTGACTCCAACCAATTTCGGATTGAGACATTGTTATTGTTGTTGCTGTTGCAGTATAGATTGAAGGGTGGTGAAAAGAGGGGTTGTTTGGTAAATTCTATATGATGGAAGCTCCGGCAGCTCAGCTTGCAGCGCCCCGAAAAAAGATGACAAAACAGTTAACAGGGAAAAGGGATGACAGTCCCTTGCATGCAGCAGCTAGAGCTGGAAATCTTGTCGCGATAAGAGAGATTCTTGATAAGACATGGGAGGGAGACTTGGCAGAGATGATGATAAAGCAAAATTCAGCTGGAGAGACTGCATTGTATGTTGCAGCAGAATATGGTTATTATCAGTTGGTTAGGGAGATGATCCATTACTATGATCTTGTAGCTGCTGGAATCAAAGCGAGGAACGGTTATGATGCTTTGCACATTGCTGCCAAACAAGGAGATTTAGGTAAGATCATGTTAATATAGAGAACATACAATATAACATAACATGAAAGATCTGTTCACACAGAAAATATAATTGTTACAGAGAATGACTATTGTAGATAGGTCTGATTGTAGTATGAGTTGTTGCTTGCCTCAACTATTTTGGAATTGAGGCATAGTTGTTTTTTTTTTTTGTTGTTTTCAAAGTAAATGATGTTAGTATGAACTGCTCGCGGTTACTTTTCTATTTTCTGATGTATAATTTAGGTGATTTTAGTGTGAACCTGATTTTTATTGTATTGTAATGTTGCAGATATGGTAAAGATATTAATGGAAGCACATCCAGAGCTGTCAATGACAGTTGATATTTCGAATACGACAGCTTTGCATACAGCTGCAAACCAAGGGCATATAGATGTGGTGAATTATCTATTGGAGGCAGAGAGTAGTTTGGCCACCATAGCTAAAAGTAATGGGAAAACGGCGTTGCATTCTGCAGCAAGAAATGGACATTTACATGTTCTGAAGGCACTTTTGAGTAAGGAGCCAGGTATTGCAACTAGGATGGATAAAAAGGGGCAAACTGCACTTCATATGGCTGTTAAAGGACAAAATCTTGAGGTTGTTGAGGAGCTGATTAGAGCTGATCCTTCATTGATAAATATGGTTGACAATAAGGGCAATACCGCCTTGCATATTGCTGCTCGGAAAGGCAGGGATCAGGTACGTTTTTCTAATACAACAACAACAGTTACGTCTCAATCCCAAAGCAAGTTGGAGTCAGCTATATACATCCGCACTTTCCATGTTGTATTTTCTTTCTTTTTTTTCTAATACATTTAGATATTTTTACCCTGTCAAAGTAAGAAACCATGACATATATGCTTGGAATGAATTTCATTTTGAGTCTTCAAAATTTTGTTTTTTTTTTTGACTTGTTTGTGCACATTCTACTCTCTCGTTCATTTTAGCAATCCCAATAACTGTTGGAAGAGAAAACTGTACAAACAAGAACTTATACAGATGGTGAGAAGTAATTATGAAAAATATATAAACTAGAAAATACAGATAGGTCACTGTGGATGCAAGGTTTGCACGAAAACATCCATTGTATACACCAGCAAAAGGTGAAATTTTCACATGGTACGGAAAAGAACACTAGGTTACATTCTTTATCCCGAAGCAGAAAATGGAAGTTGTCTAGTGAGTAATATTTTGCAAAATGCAGATAGTGATTTCCTAGCTGAATTGTCATTCAAAAACTCCTAAGGTTTCTAAAACTGGAATTCCCAAGAATTTGCTGATGTTTCTGTACATTTTTGCTTGTGGAGTATATTGAGAGTCCTTTCATACCTTTTTCTGTCAATGATATCACTTGTGTATTCCTTGCATTCGAATAGATTCACAAGATCCTTGTTTTGTTGATTACACTTCCTTTCAAACGCATCCAAACAATTGTTATCTGATTGAAAGATAAAAAGCATAGATTCGCGTCACCTACTTGCTGGAAGCAAAAATGAAATGGCCGATCATGAATTCTATGACGTTTTTAAGGCCTCATTAATCAGCCAACCACTTTTTAGTTCATAATAAATGAACCCCCGGATGAAGAAAACATATCCCCTCCATTTTACCTGACAAATTGAGTTGTGGATTTCTCACAAAAGTCCTCTTGAAGTTGGCTTATTTTTGTTGGAAATACACTTCAAAAGAGCCTCGAATTTGATATCCTGTTCAATTCTTTACATTCTTTGAGAGCCCTGCTAGACTGATTATCTTCATCTTCTTCTATGCTGAGCATGACGCTTCTACAAGTTCTTACTAGATTGAATGTTGAAAGGCTGTTGGAATATTTTGAGAGCTCACAATTCATACTTGTTTTGACACATACAGATTGTCAGGTTACTGCTTGGACAGAAAGAAACAGACACTACAGTCGTCAACAGGTCCAACGAAACAGCCCTTGACACTGCAGAGAAACTGGGACAGGCTGAATTAGTAGCCATCTTGCAAGAACATGGCGTTCAAAGTGCTAGATCCATCAAGCCACAGGCAACAAATCCAGTAAGAGAGTTGAAGCAAACTGTAAGCGACATAAAGCACGGGGTGAACAATCAATTGGAGACTACACGCCTAACAAGAAGACGTATACAAGATATTGCCAAGCGTGTGTACAAAATGCACGCGGAAGGCCTTAACAACGCAATTAATTCTACCACGGTTGTTGCTGTGCTCATTGCCACAGTAGCCTTTGGAGGAATCTTTCAAATCAATGGCCAATGGGTCGATGATGCAAACGATATCCCACCTGATCATTCTCTTGGAGAAGCAAATATTGGTCAAAAACCAGCATTTATAGTTTTCTTCATCTTCGACTCAATATCCTTATTTATCTCACTTGCTGTCGTGGTTATCCAAACAACGATCGTGGTAATAGAAAGCAGAGCTAAGAAGAAAATGATGGCGATTATAAACAAGCTAATGTGGGTGGCATGTGTGTTCATTTCAGTAGCTTACTTGTCCCTATCGTACATTGTAGTTGGCAATAACAATTTGTGGATGCCTGTATTAGTATCATTTATAGGAGCAAGCATAATGGCTACGACGTTGGGAACGTTGTGTTACTGGGTCGTTATGAACCGGATAAGGTCATCAAACAAGAGGAGCTTCAGAAAGAACTCTATGGCCAACAGGTCGCGGTCGTGGTCAGCATCAGTCTTCTCAGATTCAGATGCACTAAACAATGAATACAAGAAAATATATGCTATATAGAAAGTTTGGCCTGGTGAATCCATCCCCAAATTGTAATTTTTTTAAATTTTTTGATGGATGTACTTGGCATTTAACTTCATGTGCACAACTCAAGATAAAGGTAGTTTCATTGCCTCATGAAAGTTTTTGTTGTTAGTGAATGACTTTCTCATGACTCAAATCTCAATTCTGGTACAAGGGGACTGTTGATCTCCTGCCTTCCTCTTCAGAACAAGAGGAGGGCGGGCGATCATAGGCTCTTTTCCTTCATTGTACCTACCTAAAAATTTGATCCTAGCAAGGACGAAAGTATGCTAAGTGATTTCTTTGCATCTGCTTACGCCCAAAGTTATCTGATATAAATCAGCTTGGCCATTGTATCACTAGGCATAAAGAAAAGGACTACATCAGTCAGTCATGTGTGGCATCACAGGCTCCCTTTCAAGATATCTTTTTCCGGGCTGGAAAACAAGAAATTACCCCTTTATGATGGATTATACAAATTAAATTTGGGGAAAAACATTGTATCTAGGTGTGTTAGTTGTTCTATCCCTAAACAAGAAACTATACATCATCATGTCTTTGTAGACAGTGATGCTGTAAAGCATTCTGGTTGACATTTGGGGCACCCTTGAACATAAGAAATAACACAAGTTGGTGTATAAGGAGGAACCTCAGGGAATGGTGGAAGAATACTAGACACAAAAATACTATTCATAGGATGTGTCCCACATCGATTATGGGAAAGCCTCAATAATAGACCTCAATCCCAACGTAGGAATAATGTTGTAGTCAGTGAAACCAACATCAAAGAAGAGTTTTTCCCACTCTTGTTGATTCCTTTCCTTTCCGGAAACATGAACCATCATAAGCATGTCAAGAAAAAGTTTGAGTTTCATATGACTTGTTGTCTCCTTTCTCTGGGTCATGTTCCATCAATACCATGTCAATGATAATCACCTTCCCTCCGTTCTCCTTACTTGGAATTGCTTCCTTACATTTCCTCAATATTTTGATACAGTCTTCATCACTCCAATCATGTAATACTGACTGTTTGTCATTAGTCATCAAACAGAAACCTTTATTATTATAGTGAAAATATATATATATGAAATCAATCTCAATATTTACAAAAGTTACCTTTAGTAACATCGCATCGGCAGAAGGAATAGACTGAAACATGTCTCCGGTCACGTAGCTCAGGTTCTTGCTTGCTTCACATCCTTCAATTATATGCGGCAGATCAAAGACAATGCAATTTATTTCAGGAAGCGCATTGGCAATAACTTTAGCCACAGCTCTAGTGCCACCTCCAACGTCCAACAATGATTTCAATCCTTCAAAAACTCCCTTACAATGTTGAATCACTATACTTGCAACCAATGGTGTATCACTAGCCATGATTTCATTAGATAGACTGTTAGTTTTGGGTTCCATGATTTCACTAACCAATCGTGTATCACTAACCAATCAAATAAGGGCTTGCCATGAGCAAACGCAAATGGAGTAGTACTAGATTCATCACCTTTCATGATCCATTTGCTGAGTGAATGCCATGGATCCATGAAATATGGATCTAGTTCCGTTTGCACATAGGGGACTTGACTCAAAAGATCATCTTTGAGAAGGAGACGTGAAGTCGGAGTAAGTATATAACCTTCTTCTTCTTCGTCTTCTTTATTGTTAACCTTGGTTTGATTAAAGAAGCCTGCATGAATCAGAATATGCATGAGACGAAAAATATAATCAAGGATTTTAGCGTTATTTTCTATGGGAAGGACATCGACCAAATCGGAGAGGGTCATGGCTTGGCCATGAGAGTGGATGATATCTGGAGTTCCAAGTTGAAGAGCACATTTGAGTGACATGGAGTTGATGTAATTGAAAGTATGATGCCATATGTGTGCTTGAGCAGCCAACACTTCTATAATGTTGTCATTAGGCAATGTCATATTTGTGAGTCATTTGTGAGAGAATAATCCAAATGTATATACATAGAGAGAGAAGTTGAAGGACGCATCCTAATAAAATTTAAGAAGATAATAATAAAGACATGTCAGAAATAAAAAAAATAACTTAAAATTTAATTAATATAGATATATGTCATTTTTTAATTGAACACTTATGCAAAATCCTACTGACAATGAGAACTTTTTGATTTCAACAACTGCCTTTAATTGGCTGACGGTGAGGCAATTTGATGTCCACATAGTCTTTTGCGATCACTAAATTTACTTTAACATTTTCATTTAAATGGTAAATCTTTATTCTTTAATTTTATTTCAATTATATTTAATATCATTTAAATGGCTAATGTGAAAATATAAATAAGAGCTAGTGATTAAAAAAAAAGGTAGCCCATTGATGTATGTGGCCATATAATAAAATACTAAATTGATTGCCATAGGATAACAAACTAACAAAAACTCAAGCCAATTTTTATTTTTCTTAGAAACAAAAATAATTTTTAACTCGTAAATGTAGAAATGTTTAGAAATTTATTTCAAATTCATCAAGTTGTTATTGTGTCCTTAAGGAATTATAACTTCCCTTATTGTTGTCAAGGATTTGGGTTATTTTCTGTCAGGATAAAACGGAAAAACGTTTCTGTAATAGTGACAGTATAAATTATGAAACTCCAGTGAACTCAACAAATGAAGTAGATCACACGATACTTTTATTTTTATAAACAATGCAAATATGAGAGAAAGAATAAGAGTATTTTCTGTAGGTCAGTATATAAAATCTGAGGCAAAACCTCTGAATTTATAGAGAATGACAGAGTAAAATGGAGAGGTGCAATTCAAAAGATACATTTTAGTGCAATCCAAAAAGATGTCTTTTCTCATTACCTATCCGCACCTCCGAAAAAAAATCCCAACAGTTTTCACTCTTCAAACTGCTTTATTACAATCACTAATATATCAGATTTTATAAAATGATTAAAAAAACAAGTTTTGAAACTAAAAATGAAAACATAAAATTAGAAGAGGAAAAAAATTATTTGGCTTCACTAATTCAACCAAAAGGAGAGCCAAAACCATGTTTGGGTACATTCGTCAAAGATAACTAATGGAACATCTGTACTTAATAGAACACTAATATGTTTGGGTAATAATCAAGTTAAAAAGAATTTGTTACATAAAAATAAAAAAATAAGAGTAAAATAAGGAAGTTAATGTTTCAAAACCAAATTTGAAACATGATATAATTAACTATTAGTTTTCATTTTACCCTAGTCAATAAATGTGGAGAGAGATTAATATGAAGAAAAAAATTAGTATTAAAATGAGATGAAAGAATAAATGGAAAAAGTGCCAAACATTACCCATGAACTATTCAAAATAACTCATATTTATCTTCCGATTTGTTTTTGGTACTAACATTATTAGAAATAGAGATTTTTTTTCACCTCAAATCAGTGGAAAATTTGTGTTAGAAAAATGATTTTTCTATTCTACCAAACCAGTTCACTGGAAAAACGTACGGTAAGAAACAGATTCTCACTAAAGTAGTGGAAAATATCATGATTTTTCCATATGAAAACATTATTATTTTTTCTTCCACTTAATATTTTTGGTGAAAAATTCTAATGATAAAATAGTGATTTTTTAGTAGTATAAAAAGGCCCTTGCCATCTTTTTTTTAGGCCACAAGTGCTTTAAAACGTTAGTCTTGCCATTGGAGTTGATATTGTTGTTCAACGTGATAAAAAAACACTAAAATTACCCTTGAACTATTGAAAGTTGCTCAATTTTATATTTCTACGATGGTGAGTTCCATTTTATTGACAAGTGATTTATATCTAACATATTCTTGTCCAATTAAGATAGCTCATAGTGTATATCTTACTTTATAACTCTTTTATTTTGAAGAGATATGTTGAAGGGATGCAATGCAGGATTCTACCAAAAAAAAAAGTAGAAAAAGTAAATAAGAACAACTAGCTTCTTTATACTATTAACTATTAATATCAATAGTTGATAAGTATGACTCATGAGGTTATATTTTGATATTTTTTATAGATCAAGATAACAATAAGTATGATATGTAAAATAAAGATAATTTACTAAAAGTAGTCTAGTTTTTGCATTAGAGAAAGAACATCGGTTATATTTGAACAAAAATATGTTCAATTTTCTATTTATTTTTTAAATTTTTTTATCTTTCTTCATATTACTAATACCCTCTCTATTTTAATTTATGTGACATAATTTGATTTAGCAAGGACGTTCAGTAAGTGTCGACTTCTATAGTAGTAATTTAACTTGGGTCTGTTGTTTAACAACTTACAAACAATCTTATTTTATTTACATGCTAAAGTTCATTTCAAAAAATTTAAGATAAATTTAAACTCGAATTTAATTTGTGATGGTTTGAAAGTGTATCTTAATTTTTAATACTTCTTTCTTTTCCTAATATTTAAACTCATTTAAACTCGAAAAAGATAATTAAACCTAATATTTTAGCATTGAAATCAAATGAAAATAATTTCATTAAATTCATCAAAAACTTAGCAAAAAAAAATGATTCTATTAAATCTACAGAAAATAGACGGCAAGGGTACTTTTGGTATCAAAATCAAACTGAGGGTAAAATTAGCAGTTTTTGTCGGTTCGAAGGCAATTTTGGCCCTTGGATTGCCATGTTGGATTGCCATGTCAAAGATCTAAAGGACTCACGTGGACAACTATTAATTTGGAGGCATTTGTAATTCAAAAAATAGACGGCAAGGATATTTTTTTACACAAAAGACAAAGAGAGATTAAATGTGAATAGTTCGAAGATACTTTTAGCCTTTTCTCAAAGAATAATTTAGTCAAACTATCTTTTTAGTTAAATTTTTCTTAAAGAACGTAAAAAAGAAAAATAAAATAAATAAAAAGTAATAATAACTTTATAGGTAAAATGGTCAAACTTAAATGAATTTTTGATACAAATTACAAACTAAAAATAAACAGCTTTAATAAATAATTCATTACATTTAAATGACCATATAAGTTATTCTCTAAAACTTTGCATTTCATATTTGACTTACATTGAGTTGTAGTAGAATATGCACATTGTTACATATGTTTGGTTGTGCGATAAAGAGTTAACACACAAACATTTCTCTAAATTATTCATATTTTATAAATTTAATATTAAATTAAGAGGTATTATTATTCTTTTTTATTATAATATTTTTTATTCTTTTTTTGTCGTGTGTGAAAACTAAAAATAGGTCAAAAGAATATCTATGTCCATTTTATATTTATTTTTTAAAGTTTTCTTTTCTTTCTCCTTCTCTTCTTGAAACCATCTATATTAGTTGAAATTCGTAACTTTAAAATAATAATAAGAATTAAAAAAATATAGTTAGATATCACGATTGGATTTTATCATAACTGTAAACTCAATCACAAAAATAACTCTAAAATAACATTAATAACAAAAATGAACAAAAAATAAACCAAAAATTCAAAATCAAAAGCGTGGAACAAAATTCAATAATTTTTAATTGATAACAGTTAAGCCAGTTGAAAATAAATATTTCTAAAATAACTGTAATTTTTTTTTTAATCAATTACTATAAATCTAATTGCAAATAGTGTATGATTTTTGAAATTTCTTCGACAAAAAAATGGAGAAAAATAGGAGAATATCAGATAAATTTGATGCGGGAGAGATTTGGAGGAGAAGATCTATTGGGGAAAAGGTCACTTGAGGCAGTTGAGACCTATTTGTAATTAGTGAAAGATTAGAGGACTAGATGATAATTAATAGAGTTAGTTATGTGAAGTTGTTAGGCGGTTAGAAGATATTTTGATAGTTGTAATAGTATAAAAGCATTGATTAGTGCTCATAATGAAATGAAGAAAATTTTTCAGAATTGTGCCTTCATCTTCTTCTACATACTCATTCTTCTTCTTACTATAACTCTCATATCAATCTGTAATTGATAAAGTTTAACATGGTATCAGAGCATGCTTGATCACTGAGGAGCTCTAATTTCTAGTTCTATTTGCAAGTAATTGATCGGGGAAAGAAATTGATAAGGAGTAATCATGGCAGCAGTCGATAATGAGTTGCTAGAAAAGTTGAGTCATAATCATCCTTTATATCTCAATTCAATTGATAATCCAGGAGCAATTCTGATTTCAATTCAGCTAACTGGAGCAGAGAACTATCCTATATGGAGTCATGCGATGAGAATTGCGATCTTAAGTCGGAACAAGCTAGGTCTGATAGAAGGCACATGCAGGAAGGAAGCATATGGATCAAATGTGACAGATCTGTGGGAGAAGTGTAATGCCATTGTTCTGTCCTGGATCATGAGCTGTGTGTCAAAGGAACTACTAGGTGGAATTGTTTATTCATCAAATACTTCAGTAGTATGGAGTGATCTGAAGGAGAGATTTGATAAGATTGATGGATCTCAAATCTTTCAGTTACATAAATAAATTGTGACTATCACTCAAGGTACCAATTCAATCTCAGTGTATTTCTCTAGATTAAGAGATCTATGGATTGAATTTGATAGCATAACTCCAGTTTCAAGTTGTGAGTCTGAGAAGTCGAGGGAATTTGTAGCTTTCATGCATAATAAAAAATTACTGCAGTTTTTAATGGGACTTAATAGTACATATGAACAAGCAAGAGGACAGATTCTTATGATGATACCTCTGCCTTCTTTAAATAAGGCATATTTTATGTTAATTGAGAGATAGAGAGAGTCAAAGGAGTATAACTCAAGGCTACAAAAATGATAGTCACACTGAAGTGAATGCACTCGTGACTGTTAGACATGGTCCAGATTCAATGTATAAGCAGAAGAAAAAATCATATAATTCTAGATATGATCCAATTGCTTTTTGTGATCATTGTAAACGTAAGGAACATACCAAGGCAATCTGTTATAGATTAGCTGGATATCCTTCAGACTTTGAAAGGAAGAAGAAAGAAGGATATCATAATAATTACACTGCACATAATGCTGTTGGAGAGAATGAGAATTATCATGGTCATGGAATGGAAGCTCTTGGTGAGAATATGAATTACCATGGCCATGGAAGAGGAAACTCAGGAAGGTCTGACTATGGAGGAAGTTCCAGCAATCAACAATGTTATGGAAGAGCTATGACATATAATAATGAGCAATATAATCAAATACTGCAGATGCTTGGTAGGACAAATTTGCAGGGAGACAACTGTATGGATAGTAGAACTTTTTAAAGAATTAGGAGTTGAGGTATGAAAACCAGTTATTATACACAGTGACAGAAAATCAGCAATTCAAATTGTTGTCAACCCTGTGTTTCATGAGAGAACAAAACACGTAGAGTTGGATTGTCATTTCATAAGGGAGAAAGTACAACAAGGGCTGATTGAAACCAGATACTTAAATACAAAGAACAAGGAAGCAGACTTATTAAACAAAGGACTTCCTAGATCACAACATGAATATTTTTTATCCAAGTTTGGAGTGTTGAACTTGTTCATACCCTCAAACTTGAGGGGGAGTATTGTAGAAAGGTTCACTAGAGGCAGTTGAGACCTATTTGTAATTAGTGAAAGATTATAGGACTAGAGGATAATTAATAGAGTTAGTTATGTGAAGTTGTTAGGCGGTTAGAAGATGTTTTGGTAGTTGTAATAGTATAAATGCACTGATTAGTGCTCATAATGAAATGAAGAAAAAATTCCAGAATTGTGCCTTCATCTTCTTCTACATACTCATTCTTCTTCTTACTATGATTCTCATATCAATCTGTAATTGATGAAGTTTAACAAGATCACAATGAAATCATTAAGAGAGAAAGATAATAAGAAGAAAACTGGATATGTTATAATTTATAAAGCAAGTAAAAAAATATTGTAGAGAAAGAGAAAATATTTTTAATTCTCCCGAGGGTGAAATATAATGAATGTGAATTTTTTTATTTGTAGGTGAAACTAACTTGGTCCCAAAGTTAATAATCCTAACTTTTATCCAAAGAAACAAGATAGATATTCACTATAATACAATAAATATATTTATAACAATTCCGTTTGAATGTCTATTTGATAGATAATCTATCTTGTTAAAACTTTGCTAGAAAAAATTCAATGAAAAAAATTTCAAGAGAAAAAGAGTACAACACGTATTAACTCCCCCCTAATGAGAATATCAATCCAAAAACTTGAATCTTTGCACCCAATCTTATGCACCATCTTCTTGAAAGTTGCAGTTGGTAGAGACTTGTAGCCTGTTTGGCCAAGCTTCTAGGAGGAGAAAAGTGCTTATTTTTCTTAAAAAGCACTTATTTTTTTAAAAAAATATGGTGTTTGGCTAAGCTTTTGAGAGAAAATAAGTGTTTTTAGGGAGTAGCAGAAGCTGTTTTTCAGAAGCTAAAAACAGATGATTATGTTGATTAGATGAATATCTTTATATTAAAAAAACTTGATAATATTCGTTAGAATAAGCTCATTCATACAAGGGCTTTCATTTGCAATATGCAAGTGATCTTATTTTAGTATTTCCATATAAGAGTAAAATTATATCACGCTCATAGTTATAACAAGATGAATAAATACATCAATTGCACAAGATAAGGTACTTCAGGACCAATCCAATCCTACAAGTTTCTCATTTCAATTTATTTAAGCAAATAATCTATTGCTTTTTGAAACTCTTCAAGATTTTTAATTCAAGTTATCAACTTGCATAACAATATGAACCTCTTCGGAATCAATTTTGGAGCCACACTAGGTGAGAACGACAGTTGCACATACTTTCTTGAGTCTGGACCTTTCAAAATTGACGGAGTTCTAGGAATGTGATTTATTTGGATGTTGAATTCCTTTTTGCTTCGATCCAAATGGCTAGTAGAAGCACTAAGGCACTTCATAAGTTCCGTTGAATTGTTGTTTTTCGTTACATTCCCATACTCTTTTCCACGATTCTCTGTTCTAGTGTTGATAGACAACTCTTCTCGTGGCGTCTCCGATTCATACTCCGCTCTTTCTTTCTTTTATAGCTTCTTTATTGCCTTATATTGACTTTCTAGCATCGCGAAGATGTTAGCCAAGTCAGATCCGACTACTCTAACTGTATTTTGATTATTACCATCACCATTATGAGTATGAGATCTTCATGAACGATGATATGTATGTGTTGAAGTCCCTTGCTCATTCACAACTCGAGTATTTCTATTCAGTGGATCAACATCTTAATTGACGGAAGTGTTTAAAAGCACAGTTTTGTTGGTGTTAGATGATTTAGCATTTCTGGTGCTAGACATTGAGTTATTTGATTTTGTAAATCTTTACAAATATAAGGCTTGTCAGTAAATGATAAATAAAATCAAAGCAATACCATTTAGCCCCATGGTGGACGCCAAACAATTTACTCGAAAAATAAGTACAATTGAATTTCATAATGAGGCTAAAAGGATACGTGGATTGATTTGATCTAAGCGATAATAAAACATAATCAGATAAATAAAATAACAACAATTTAAATGAGATGTAAAAATATGTAAAGCCTGAGAATCTTGGACCAGTGGCGTCCTTGGCTAGAGATGGATCTGAATCAATTCCTTGATTATTTCTATAATTTTTCTAGTAGAATCAAAATCAAACCAAATATTACCGATTTTCAAAATTTAAAATCAAGTCAAACTAATCCATATAAAATATCGATTTTTTAATCAATTTTGTTTGATTTGATTTTTTACCAAACAATAAATACCTTTATTCCTGGTCCTAATAATAAGGAATGTCATAAATAAGTTGTATTCACTTTTTTTTACAGAATATTTTTTAAACAGAGTTTAATGAGTGATATTAAAGTTATTCTTTTACATAACATGTAAATGAAAAAGAGAAGAAAAAGGTTCAAGAAAAGGAGAAAAACTAAAAATATCATTGTAGGATTGCCAAATTTCTTTTAGAGTATGCAGAATCTATTATCCAACCGTGGTTATGACTTTGTATTAGGTACTTAAATCTAGACCATAAAAAATAAATTGAGCCAAGTATGTATATCCATTCAAGTAAGAATTTGAGAAATAGAGATAATAAGAAAATAAATAAGAATGAAGCTCCTTTAATGTATTATTGTTGGCTTCCAAATTCCAAAATATATGCTTCAGTTGATCGTTGGATGTTTTATTTAATTTAGTAGATTATGTAGATTAAGGGAAAACCTCAATAATAGATCTCAATCCCAACGTAGGAATAATGTGGTAGTCACTAAAACCAGCATTAACGAAGAGTTTTGCCCAATCTTGTTGATTTCTTTCCTTCCCAGAAACATGAACCATCATAAGCATGTCAAAGAAAAGTTGAGTTTCATATGACTTCTTCTCTCCTTTCTCTAGGTTACGATCCATCAATACCATGTCAATGATGATCACTTTCCCTCCGTTCTCCTTACTTGGAATTGCTTCTTTACATTTCTTCAATATTTTAATACAATCTTCGTCACTCCAATCATGTAATATCCACTGTTTTTCATTAGTCATCAAACATAAACCTTTAAACACAAATACCTTTGTTGTTATAGTGAAAAAAATATATATTACAAAAGTTACCTTTAGTAACATCGCATCGGCTGAAGGAACGGATTCAAACATGTCTCCTGTCACATAGCTCAGGTTCTTGCTCGCTTCACATCCTTCAATTACATGCGGCAGATCAAAGACAATGCAATTTATTTCAGGAAGCGCATCGGCAATAGCTTTTGCCACGGTCCCAGTGCCGCCTCCAACGTCCACCAATGATTTCAATCCTTCAAAAACTCCCTTGCAATGTTCAATCACAACATTTATAACTAATCGGGAATCACTAGCCATGGCTTTATTAAATAGACTGTTATATTTTGGTTCCTTCTCGGCATATTCAAATAGGGGCTTGCCATGACCAAACGCAAATGGAGTAGTACTAGATTCATCACCTTTCATGATCCATTTGCTGAGTGAGTGCCATGGATCCATGAAATATGGATCTAGTTCCATTTGCACAAAAGGGACTTGACTCAAAGGATCATCTTTAAGAAGGAGACATGAAGTCGGAGTAAGTATATAACCTCCTTCTTCTTCTTCTTTATTGTTAACCTTGATTTGATTAAAGAAACCTGCATGAATCAGAATACGCATGAGACGAAAAATATAATCAAGAGTTTTAGTGTTATTGTCGATGGGGAGGGCATCGACCAAATCGGAGAGGGTCATGGCTTGGCCATGAGAGTGGATAATATCTGGAATTCCAAGTTGAATAGCACATTTGAGTGACATGGAGTTGATGTAATTGAAAGTATGATGCCATATGTGTGCTTGAGCAGCCAACACTTCTCTAATGTTGTCATTAGGCAATTCCATATTTGTGAGATAATTTGGAGGACGTATCCTAATAAAATTTAAGAAGATAATATTGGGGGTATATATACACACACACTCTTCATTCCAACTTATATGGTTATTTCTTTATGGACGTGAAATTTAAATAAAATATTTTTTGAAACTAG